>CATIWQ010612173.1:0-36019 GCA_949673415.1 Euphorbia schlechtendalii | reverse complement strand
TCCATCCTCCGAAGGAACCGGACATGAGAATTTTTTATCATCCGGCTCGAGCAAGAAGCAAACGAATTAATCATGTCTACACTGAATGATTTTATGTAAATGATTTTATGTACTAAAAAAAGGGATTGGATTTCTTTTTTCCAGAGTTGTAATTATCGATTGCAAAGAATTCGTTCTTACAAGTAAATGCTCAATACCCAAGTAGGCCTCAAATAAAAGGTGATCATGATCAAGTGCTTTTTGGGTAGTCTCAAACCTTTCGATTGGTTTTATCTTTATCTCCACAAAATATCGATACTTTTTACATACAAAGGATTTACTTGTTACCAAGAAAATTTAGCCTCTCTCATTCTTTAGATCTAGATCCCTTATTTTACTTCACTCCGATAGTATCATAAATCGAGTCAATGCAGAGGAAATGACTGCATTTCCATACTATAAACTATTAAATAATTAAAGAAATAAATAAAATAGCTAAACTAAATAAAGAATATAGATTCTACCACATTACTTATTCTACTGGGTTTTACGGAGCCTTAACATGATTGAATCTGATCATAGAAAAAGAGTCTCTTCAAGTGAACCAGCCTATCCTCTGTATGGGGCTTACACAGTGGTTGGAACAAAGACACATTTGATTATTAATTCCAATATGGCAGATAAGGTCATATATCTGCACGGCCAAACCAACAGTTCAAGTCACACACTCCCATAATCCATTTGTCTCTCAGGAGAATTCACTTCAACTATTCATGTTAAATAAAAAAAAATTTTTAGAGTTGAAGGGAAATATCCAAATACATGTCTTATTCTTTTCAATAATCCATATTTGTAGCAATGAAATACTATGTTTGTTCCTCCCCCAAGCAATCAATGGTTGATTAGAAATATCTAGAATAAAATCTAGAATCTAGAAATTACTCTCTATAAAGGACCCGAAATACCTTGCTTACGTATCATTGGAAAGTGCATTAACATAAATACAGCAGTAAGAAGAGGTAATACAAAAGTATGTAAACTATAAAAACGAGTCAACGTAGATTGTCCTACACTAGCACTTCCCCGTAATAACTCTACCAAAGGCGATCCTATTACAGGAATAGCTTCCGGCACGCCTGTTACAATTTTGACTGCCCAATAACCAATTTGGTCCCAAGGTAAGGAATAACCAGTTACACCAAAAGATGCTGTCAATACAGCAAGAACTACGCCTGTAACCCAAGTCAATTCGCGAGGTTTTTTAAAACCACCAGTGAGATACACACGAAATACGTGCAGGATCATCATTAAAACCATCATACTTGCCGACCATCGATGAACTGATCGGATTAACCAACCAAAGTTCGCTTCAGTCATTATGTATTGAACAGAAGCAAAAGCCTCAGTAACGGTTGGACGGTAGTAAAAAGTCATAGCAAACCCCGTAGCTACTTGTACTAAAAAACAAGTAAGCGTAATTCCTCCTAAACAATAAAATATGTTAACATGAGGAGGAACGTATTTACTAGTTATATCATCTGCAATCGCCTGAATCTCGAGACGTTCTTCAAACCAATCATAGACTTTATTGAGATAGGTAAACCAGAAAGACTCCCCCCCCCAAGAACCGTATATGAGAATTTCATCTCGTACGGCTCAAACAGAACCACCAAAATACTAGTTCAACCAAATATGTGTAATAGATAAACTTCTTAATCCTATGATTCAAGAGTTTTTGACCATACGAAAAAAGAAAAATCCGAAAACTCTTCTTTGTGGTTATAATATCAAAATATCAAGTCGGCTGATTCCTTTTTTGGTGTTGATTATTACAGGCCTCTTGAATCTTCTATTTACCCATTTTTTTCTTTGATTTAGTATTTTTATGTACTCTATTTTTATGGAATGTAGCCTTATTATTTTGTTTATTATTGAATTGATAGGAATTTTCTTGTTACAATCCTAGAAATCGATTGAAACCTCAGATTCGTACTAGAACCACGATGATTTTTTTAATAAAACCTTCAAACTAAGCCCAAAGATTCTCTGAGTAAGAACCGTTGTATCATCACTTATTCAATCAATAAATAGAATCAGTAAAAACCCAAAGAAAGGTTTATGCTTTGATCAAACATAGATAAAGAGTTTGAAAGAAGAAAAATTTTTCAATTTATACCTTTTCTAACTCTTTGAAATTTTTTGGAGTCCGATCACGGGATCTGAATATTTAGTATGAATCATAGTTCTATAAATCTATTTCATATATTCCGTGCTACAGATACTATAAATAAATACCTGACGAGGTATAAAAGCATCTCTATCAAGACGACAGACCCACTTTCTGTACTATCATATAGGATCAATTCTAACAAGTCGCACACTCATATTTCAGAAATACAGAAAGAAATTTCACGATCGAACTATGAAAATAAACTAGAATACAAAATCCGCGAGAAAAGTCTTTCATTTTGTATTCAAAAGCTAGGCCTTATTGTTTCGTGTAAATCTAATTCATTGAAATTCCATCTAGTAAAACGGAAGAATTATAAATCTCCAAAATAATAGATAGGAATACCGCAAATAGAGCCATTGCGATACCCATTAAAGGAGTCGTTCCCCATCCAGGAGCTACTTTACCATATTCGGAATTCAATGGTTTCAATAAATCCCCTACAACAGTTCGTCTTGGACCAGATCGAGAACTACCCTCCACGCTTTGTGTAGCCATAAATTGAATCCTATTTATATTAATTGAGATCTGTTGACTTTGTATACCATTCCGTTGTAAATAAATGATCTTATCATAGATCCATTGTGGTCTTGAAATCATATAATAATGGAAACAGCAACCCTAGTCGCCATCTTTATATCTGGTTTATTTGTAAGTTTTACCGGGTATGCCTTATATACTGCTTTTGGGCAACCCTCTCAACAACTAAGAGATCCATTCGAGGAACACGGGGACTAAAAGAGACTAAAATAAAAGAGCCTCCCAATTTTGGGAGGCTCTTTACTTCAATTAAGATATTGAAAAATCATTTGACCTTTTTAGTTTGAATTTTAGGCGGTTCTCGAAAAAAAATAGCGAAGAAAATGATTCCTAAAGTTGACACTAAAAGGAATGTATAAACCAATGCTTCCATAAATTCAATCGTGGTTTACAATTATAGCTTTCATACCTGTTTCTTTTGGAGCGTCTCCTGGATAAAAAAAGACCAAAATTCAAAGTAAAAGGTGGCGATTCAAATTAAGATATCTACATACCCTATCTAAAATCACAAAAATAAAATAGAGGCGAAAACTAAGAGATAAAAGATTGTATCAAACTACTTGTCTTTTTGTAGTTGGATCTCCAAGTTTTTGGAATGCACCAAATTCCACTTGAGCATCTAAATCTGGATCAATCCCAGCAAAAACATCTCTGAACAAAGTTCGAGCACCATGCCAAATGTGTCCGAAGAAAAAGAGCAGAGCGAACGAAGCATGTCCAAAAGTAAACCAACCCCTTGGACTGCTACGAAAAACACCATCGGATTTCAAAGTAGCACGATCTAATTCAAAAATTTCGCCTAATTGAGCGCGTCTAGCATATTTTTTGACAGTAGCAGGATCACTATAACTGACTCCATTTAGTTCACCACCATAGAACTCAACAGTTACACCTACTTGTTCGACACTATACTTCGACTCTGCCCTTCGAAAAGGAACATCGGCTCTAACAATTCCATCTCCGTCTACCAAAACAACTGGAAATGTTTCAAAAAAAGTAGGCATACGGCGTACAAAAAGTTCACGCCCTTCTTTATCTCTAAAGATAGGATGTCCTAACCATCCTACAGCTATTCCATCCCCATTGTCCATCGAACCTGCTCTGAACAATCCACCCTTTGCAGGATTATTGCCAATGTAATCATAAAAAGTTAATTTTTCGGGAATTTTCGACCAAGCTTCGGATAAATTTTGATTTTCGGCTAACCCGGCACTAACTCTTCGATATATTTCTTGCTGGAAGTATCCTTGATCCCATTGATAACGAGTGGGACCAAATAATTCAATCGGGGTAGTTGCTGAACCATACCACATAGTTCCAGCAACAACAAAGGCTGCAAAAAAGACAGCAGCGATACTACTGGAAAGGACAGTTTCAATATTTCCCATACGTAATCCTTTGTATAAACGTTGGGGCGGACGGACACTAAGATGAAATAGGCCCGCCAATATGCCCAATGTCCCCGCTGCAATATGATGAGAAGCTATTCCTCCCGGAACAAAGGGATCAAAACCTTCCACACCCCATGCTGGACTTACTGGTTGTACCTTTCCAGTTAATCCATAAGGATCGGAGACCCATATTCCAGGACCATACAATCCGGTTACATGAAAAGCGCCAAACCCAAAGCAAGCTACTCCTGAGAGAAATAAATGAATTCCAAAGATCTTGGGCAAATCCAAAGATGGTTTTCCTGTACGCTCATCAAAAAAAATTTCTAGATCCCAATACACCCAATGCCAAATAGCTGCTAAGAAACACAAGCCAGAAAACACAATATGTGCCCCAGCCACACCTTCATAACTCCAAATACCCGGATTGCTTATAGTTCCTCCTGGGATATTCCAACCACCCCACGAATTGGTTATTCCTAAACGAGTCATGAAGGGTATAACGAACATACCTTGTCTCCACATCGGATCGAGAAAGGGGTCAGAGGGATCAAAAACTGCTAATTCATATAGAGCCATCGAACCGGCCCAACCGGCAACCAACGCTGTATGCATTATATGGACAGACAGTAAACGACCGGGATCATTCAATACGACGGTATGAACACGATACCAAGGCAAACCCATGGAAATACCCCTTATATTCACGAAAAAGAAAGACTATGTAACTTTATTGCACTGGAAAAACTATGTTATGGATCTCCCTTTTTAATTTTTATTAAATTTTTAGTGGAAAAAGAATTATTATTTTTTTTTCTATTTTTTTTCTATTCTTTTTTTAGTATTTTAGTAATAATCTAACAATTCTGTTTGTAGGAACAAAAAAAAGAGAAGCAAATCTATTTTATACCCCCGATAAGTACCAATACGCAACGGGTAGCTGACTCCATTTTATATGAGGGAACACAGAGAGATTTGTTCATCATTCAAAGAACTTATTCGTAATAATTTGACTCTATTGGTTTTGTCTTCCTTATATTCTATATATTTCTTTTTTCTATTTTTTATAAATTCAAAATAGAAATTCTAATAGAAATACACGCATAAAATATTACAAAATATTATTAAAAGATTCGAAAATTAGAAAAGTAAATATTCTTAAACCAAAAAACGTTTTTATATCAAAGGAAACCCCACTATTTCTTGGTTTTTATTGGATTCTTTTTTATGCCTATTGGTGTTCCAAAAGTGCCCTTTGAATATTCGGAGGACGAAGAGGCTGATTGGGTTGACGTATAGTGCGACTTGTCAGATATATTGGGTCATACGGAATTACCCCGTTCTCTCACCCGATTGAGACATCCCTCTGTTTCGCCCAAGAAAGATTGATTAAATCATCCAAAATTGGGAGCGTGAAGTGCAATCAAGTTCAATTAGATCTATGCTTTTGAGGTACGCAAATTAATATTATCAATTAGAATAATTTATGGTTGCCTTATTAAACCCAACAAACTGAAGTATCCAGACTCCGTTTAGAAAACCCAAAATGAATACGTCAAATGAAAAAAAAAAGAAGTTATAACAAAAACAAAAAGACACAGACGTAGTATTAGAGCATTTGCGTTATGTGTGCAAATACAAATCGGGCAGATCTTTACTCGGAGTCGATAGAGGCACAAACCTAAAAGAATTGAAGAAGCCCACTCAGGAACAAGAGAATGGCATCGTGATTTGAATTCACTCACGACGAAAGAATACATCAATAAGAAGTTAATTTGATAAGTTTAATTAATTTGTTTATTAAGTAAACACGTCAAAACCCATCTTTCTTAAAAAATAAAAGAAAAGCCCCCTCATTCAAAATAAAGGTTAAAAAGTACTCAGTATCAAAAAAAGGAGGGCTGGAATCTAAACATTGATTCTTAAATTTTCGTGATTTTTGGTGAACCGTATCCAACAAAAGTTGCATGTACGGTTTATAGAGGGATAGTCTTTTATCCCAATCAACCGACTTTATCACCAAAGATTTCTTTTTTTAGGTCAAGAGGTTCAGAGTGAGATCGCGAATCAAATTATGGGACTTATGGTATATCTCAGTATAGAGAACGGGACCAAAGATTTGTATTTGTTTATAAACTGTCCTGGCGGATGGGTAGTACCCGGAATAGGTATTTTTGATACTATGCAATTTGTGCGACCAGATGTACATACAATATGTATGGGATTAGCTGCTTCAACGGGATCTTTTATTCTGGTTGGAGGAACACTTAACAAACGTGCAGCATTCCCTCATGCTTGGCGCCAATGGGTTTTTATTTGAAAGAAAAAAACTATGCCTTCGCCATATGAAATATAAATATTAAGTAAAAACAGCATGGCATTTCGAATTCGATATAGATATACGAAATTTTTTTTAAACATTAGATTATGTATCGAAAGAGTCGTATGGGATATTAAGGGTCTTTCTGATTTTATTCTATCAGGGACTCTTTCAGCGTCACAAACATTTTTGTTTTCACACCGATCTTAACACTATTTATGTTATTTATGTTATGAAAGAGTACAAAAAAAAAAGATTCTATTATTCTTTCTTTTTTTTTTTTTTCAAATAATAATAAAAAAAAAATAAAAAAAAGAAACTTTGGGATTGCTAAATCACTAATAAAATAAAGCAACGGGACCACCATAGTATTTTTGCTTTTTACCTCTTCCTAAAGAAAGGTTTTTACCTCTTCCTAAAGAAAGGGTGGTTATTGGATCATTTACTGATTTAAGCCTAGATTTTTTTCGATGAAAGGTAAAATAAAAGTGAATTCTAATGTGAAGCCGTATGCAATGCACAAACACTAACAATGCATGTACGGTTGTTCAATTCTATCGTCTTTTCTTATTCTTTTTTATTTTATCGCATATTATTTTTTAGATTATAAGAGATAGAATAAACCTTTTGTTCTTATATAATCAGGGTAATGATTCATCAACCTCTTGCTAGTTTTTATGAGTCATCAATAGATGACTTTTTCCTGGAATCAGACGAACTAGTGGAACTGCGTGAACTGGTCAGAGATACTTATCTACAAAAAACGGGAAAACCCTTATGGGTGCTAGCCCCAGCCCTGGACAGAGATGTTTTTTTTTCAGCATCAGAAGCCCAACTTCATGGAATTATTGATCGTATAGGACTTTTTGATTTGCCTACGAAATAACAGGAATTTCATGCAAATCGCAATTTGATATTTTTTTTCTTAATAGAATATTAATAGAGAAAAAATGAAGAATCATCTGGTTACCATCAATTAAAACCAGCCCATTATGCATACGATTCAAGATGCCAACTATTAAACAACTTATTAGAAAGACAAGACAGCCAATTAGAAATGTTACCAAAGCCCCCGCTCTTGGGGGATGCCCTCAGCGCCGAGGAACATGTACTAGGGTGTATGTGCGACTTGTTTAGATCATCTGCTTGGACAAAACAAAAGAAAGGAACAATTTTTCCACTATCTGTATCAGTACGGATGAATAGGATAGAATAGAAGAATGCCCTTCATTATCTAAAAAATAAAAAAAAAAAAGATCTATCAGATTCGTCTATTGTGTATCAAATTTATGGTTTCATTGGTGCAAATTCAATCACCTCCACTTTCAATTTAAAACAAGAAAGAATTTCCCATTGGTAACAAATGATTATCCATTAAGCAGGGAAAATCTTAGTAAAAGTTCAAAAAAGGCTGAAAATTTATGCCCCTACTCTTGCAAGAGCGGCCTAAGAAGGTCAACGAATTAGCTAATCCTCATAATTTAATACCGTTACTATATAGATAGATTTCCTTGTGAAAGACCTATTACTGGATAATTCATAGGTAGAGCAAAAGAATGTGAACTGTACACGTTAACAATAGCATTGATTAAATGCAGGAGGGGGCTCCGGTGTATAGAGAAGACCTCACCGTTTAAGAAGTAACCATAGAAACGATGGAACCCACTATTTATTTATCTATTTCTATTTATTGCTTATTTTTATTTATTCTATTTTTGTTTGTGTTTAAGACCTCATATCAAGACAGTTTCTTATTCTTATTTCGAGATTCGAGATGAAATGTCTCCAAAAAAAAATCGTGGTTGGGAAGGTTATAGTAGCAAAAGCCGCCGGAATTATTATTTTATACATTGGAAAAATCCGTTTTGTTATTCTAGATAAAGGTTAAAAAGAATAACTGAAAGAAACGAAACCAATTAGTTATTCATCAAAGTTTCGTGTATTCAATGACCAGAACGAGACGAGGATATACAGCCCGGAGACGTAGAACAAAAATTCGTTTATTCATATCAAACTTTCGCGGGGCTCATTCAAGGCTTACTCAAAGTATTACTCAACAAAACATAAGAGCTTTGGGTTCGGCCGATCGAGATAGAGATAAACAGAAAAGAAATTTTCGTCGTTTGTGGGTCACTCGGATAAATGCAGTAATTCGCGGAAATAAAATAACTTATAGTTATAGTATATTTATAAATAATCTGTACAAGAGACAATTGATTCTTAATCGTAAAATACTTGCACAAATAGCTATATTAAATAGGAAATTTCTTTATACAATTTCCGATGACATTAGAAAATAAGAAAATTGTAAGGAATCCATAGAATTTTTTACACGGAATTTCTTGGAAATGAATTCCGGGAAGGTAGAATAGAAATTCGTACGATAAAATCGGATGATAATATGATCAAGTAAAGTAGTCAAACTAAACAAAACATTCAACAAAAAAAATGTTTCTTCTCCCCGAAGTCGTTTTGTTTTTTTACGACACGAAAATCCAATTTTGATTTTCAGATTTTTTGAACAAAACTTCAATCTATGGTTGAATTCGAATTGGAATTTTGATCCAATTTCAATTTGAGTAAGCCTATTAATTTTTTTTGCTGGTTCTAAGATCAGTAGTTAGAGTGACCAACTCGCTTTTTTTTTTTTTTTTTTTGTTTACGAAAGGGTAACAAAGATAAAATACGAGCTTGTTTTATAGCAATAGTAATTAATCGTTGTTGTTTTAAACTCAATCTATTCACCCGTCTAGATAATATTTTTCCTTGTTGACTAATAAATCGCTTAATTAAACTCACGTTTCTATAATCAATTCGATCCCCCGATTGGATCGGGGGCAAACGCCTACGAAAAGATCGCTTGGGCTTGGACTTCGAGAAAAGTCGTTTGGATTTATTCATGGTTTGTTTATTCCTTATTTCAAAAATCCTATTTCGTTCAATTGGATCAAAAATGATTTCGAATTCAGAATATAGGATTTTTTTTATATTTAATAGTTAGAGTATTGAATATTTTTTTTATCTTTTTTATATCTTTTCTTTATTCTTTATTATTGAATATTTTGTTTTTTAATTCAATTTTAATTAACTATTTAATTAACTAATTAATATTTAATTAGTTATTATTTTAATTAAATTATATTCGATTGAATATAATAATTGAATATAATATTTAAATAGAATATATATTCCTAATTACCTATATTTAATAGAATCTATTTCTCCATTTATTTAATATATTTCTTTAAAATCTATTTATTTATAATCTATTTATTTATATAGAATTTAGATAGAATTCGAATTTCGAATATATATTACCCTAATATATTCTATCATAATATATTCGATAAGATTCTATAGTATTCCTTCTATACTCTATTATTCTATTCTCTACTATATTATTCTATATAGAATATGTTCTTTATATCAGTTTCATCTTCCTTGAAAAGGTAAGACGCAAGCGATCGATTCCATCTAGTTCTTTATTTCCCCGTGAATTGTATGTTTGGAACAATAGGGACAGAATTTTCTCAATTCCAATCGACTGGGCGTATTGTGTCGATTCTTTTGAGTAATATATCTTGAAATGCCTGTTGATTTCTTATTAACAGTCTTTCGAACACAACCGGTACATTCTAAAATAATCCTTACTCGAACATCTTTTCCCTTGGCCATAAACCTCCTTAGGATTTTGGGATTTTTTATTCATTCAACTCTGCGATCTGAAGTGACGAAGAAAGGAAGGAAAAAGAAGTGAAGTTGCTAATTCGAAATCCAAATTATGAAAAATTTCATTGCAACTAATATAGTTTGAATTATATTAATAATAAGTAATACAAAGATTTTAAACTCTATCTCAACGAAAAGTTTCGATGAGAATCACAGTAATTCATTTAAGCGTCTTGTGGAATACTATTGCACTAACTCCATTTCTATCTCCCTTCTTTACTCTTAATTCTTAATTTTCATTTAATTGACGTTAATTTACTGGAAGCGCGTATCCCGAGTTCCCAGTTTTACTGAAGTTGAATCCACGTTTTTTTCTTTTCTAACTTATTCAAATTAAATAAAAAAAAGGAGGGGGTTCATAGTCACAGATCTTTAATTGTATCTCTAATCTTCTTGACCTTCTCCCCCACGCGTTGATAACTAGAAAGGCAATGTCAATCCATCTGGGAAAAAACGATTGATCTCTATCAATAGGCCTGCTAAAGACGCAAACCATAGAGTACTTATTACCGGTGCCACGGAGAGATATGTTTTTAGATCTCGCATTTGATTTTGAATCCTCCTTCTTTATTATTTATTGTTTCTTTATTGTAATAACTACTCTTTTTTTTATTCTAATACATAATTTTTTTTATTCTAATACATAATGATAATAGATACTGAATCCGATTCTATGTAATTCAAGTCAACTTGGATTTGTTTTGTACACGGAATCTCTAATTGAAATTCAAAAAAATGTACAACAATTTCATATCTTTTCTAAAAAAAAAGACGCCTCCCCTTTTCTTTTTCCCGCGCATTCAGGAAATTTGTCTAAGTTTCTTATTATATAATATAAGAATAATATAAGATATCAGATCGAAAATTCGAAAATAAAAAAATGATAATGGATATGAATGGAAAAAATGAAATTAAACTATGTGGAAAACAAAACGGGTATTATTTACAATAACATTGGAAATGAATTACAAAGGGATGTAGCGCAGCTTGGTAGCGCGTTTGTTTTGGGTACAAAAGGTCACGGGTTCAAATCCTGTCATCCCTACTTATTACTTCGTCTCTGAGCAATAACAAGGGATCAATTGAGATTAATTAAAATTGAAAATGGCACATACCCAACTTTGAATATAGATCATATTCCCTATATATAGTATAAACATTCAAAATCGAGTGGATGTAAAAAAAGACTCTTTTTTACTTACAGTCTCCTTTTTTGTGATTTTTATAAGTAAAGCGCTCTTAGTTCAGCTCGGTAGAACGTGGGTCTCCAAAACCCAATGTCGTAGGTTCAAATCCTATAGAGCGTGATTCTCTTTTTGGTTTGTTAGGTCAAAATTTATACGGAAAAATGGAAGAGCACTCTGAATTTGACCCCCTCCTTTCTTTCTTTAAGTCGAAGGAGCGAAGGAGGTCACGGTGTTAATTAATATTAATCATAATTAATATTAATCAAAGGTCCAACTGATCACCACGTCTATATTGTAAATATGCAGTTACGAATAATCCCGCCAAAGTAATAGGAATTAGCCCCAAGACAATTCCAAAGAGAAAAACTTCAATCATTTCAATTGTTTTGTTTTTGAAAAAGGTAAAAAGAGAGGTAATATCTATTCTTAAATATTAATCCATATTGAACAGAAATCTCAATAACCAAGAATTGGAAACGAATAGGGTAAAGAATTAGAGAATAGATGGAATACTACAAAAAATTTTTGTTTTGTTTTTCTTTTTAGAAATTGTTCATTTAATTAATTTCAAATAAGTCGTATTTTGCTCAGACCAATAAATAGAACTGAGGTTATAGTTAAAGCTGCTAGTAGAAAACCGAAAAAACTAGTTATAGTAGGCATGAAGGAGCTAAATAAACTTTTTTATACGTATGCTTGTAAAGCAAAAGCACTTTCCTAAATTCAAATTTTTGAAAGATAGGAAGATAAAGAAAAATACCAAATGAAAGAATAAGTTCAATTGAAAATTTTTACGGCACTAATCAAATAAGAGGGGTAGTGGTTTAGAGAAAAAAGGAAATCAATTTATCATCTATACCATCTACTTAGACTGTCATGATTACGAATCGGATTAAGAGATTCGTTAGCCAATTTAAAATAGAAAAAAAATATTATTAATATTATAATAAACACTCTCTATTACTATATTAGAGTAGAATTCGATAATTAGTTGAATATATTCTATTTCTATTAAATTCAAATTTTCTTATATTTCTATTTTTTATTATATAAAATTATTATAGAATATTCTTTTTATTATATTAAATAAAAAATGGAAACTCTATTTTTATTCTATTTCTAATAAATTCTATTAATATTCATATAGAATTGCATTAAAATATTAATATTAAAATATTAAAGATTTCTATTTACAATTTTCTATTTGAAATTTTAACTAATTCTATTTTGAATTCTATTACTTATTTATTATTCAAATTTATTATTATTAAATAGAATTCTATTATTCTATAATTATTCTATATATTAAATATTCATTATATTATTAATTATTTAGTTCTATTAATTAGATTCGTAAAATTAAATTATTAATTATGAAATGAATTTAATAAGAAGTTGAATAAGTTACTAACTTAATTAATAAGTTAATAAGTAATAAAACAATTAACTTAAAACTTAATAAGTAATAAAAACTGTGGTGTAGAACTTCATTCAAAAAAACTTTCGTTGAATAACTAAGTAAATTACTCCAAACTAAGTAAATTATTCCAAAAAAAATTGCAAAATCATTTCTATTTGGATAGTTTCTTTGATTTTTTTAGTTTATGCTTATTTAGTGTCTATTTACTATTTACTTGTCTATTTGTATCCAATTTTTATCGTTTTTCGATTTTCAAATTCGATCGAAAATCGAAAAGAATAAAAGGTATTCTAGTAAAAATAGTAAAAGGTCTTATAAAGAGGTCATGTGCAATTTGAATTTAACTTATTCAATTTATTACTTGATTCATTCACACAATATCCCGAATAAAATAAGAATAAAAAAATATCACACGACTAAAATTGAATTACGGAAATATTAGAATCTCTTTCATGAATTATAAATTGCAACCTGTCGAATTCGCATTTTACCTGATTTAGAATACACAGTTCTACAGCAAAATAAAAAGAAGAAAGAGATTATTGAGGACTTCATTTCGATACTGATTCAAATTGCCTTGCTGCGTCAGAAGAAGGATAGCTATACTGATTCGGTATATTTAAAAGAAACCTTTGGTACAATATTGACGATCTCACAAAGATCCAATTTCAGTGAAATTTCATTTACTGATTTCATCTTTTACGGAATCGATCCCTTTTGATTGTACAAGAATATGTGGAGCTCAGTATGTCTGGAAGCACAGGAGAACGTTCTTTTGCTGATATTATTACCAGTATTCGATATTGGGTTATTCATAGCATTACTATACCTTCCCTATTCATTGCAGGTTGGTTATTCGTCAGCACGGGTTTAGCTTACGATGTATTTGGAAGCCCTCGTCCGAATGAATATTTTACAGAGAGCCGACAAGGAATTCCATTAATAACTGGTCGCTTTGATTCTTTGGAACAACTCGATGAATTTAGTAAATCTTTTTAGGAGGCCCAATGACGATAGATCGAACCTATCCAATTTTTACAGTACGATGGTTGGCTGTTCACGGATTAGCTGTACCTACCGTTTCTTTTTTGGGGTCAATATCAGCAATGCAGTTCATCCAACGATAAATCTAATCCCAATTAATTATAGAACTATGACACAATCAAACCCGAACGAACAAAATGTTGAATTGAATCGTACCAGTCTCTACTGGGGATTATTACTGATTTTTGTACTTGCTGTTTTATTTTCGAATTATTTCTTCAATTAAAATTAATAGAGAAAAAAATAGTAGAAAATATAGTAGAATAATAAATTCCGAATTAGGAATTCTCTTATCCCATCGGAAGGATATTATCTCATAATTATCTATGACTGTTTATGTCTCTAGCATGACCACTTGATTAAATGTGGAGGAAGTGGGATAAATGGCCGATACTACTGGAAGAATTCCTCTTTGGATAATAGGTACTGTAACAGGTATTCTTGTGATAGGTTTAATAGGCATTTTCTTTTATGGTTCATATTCCGGGTTGGGTTCATCCCTGTAAGTAATCGGGGGAACAGAGTTATAGACGTGAAAGCATAAAAACTCAACGGAACCCCCCCTCTCTGTGTGATTCGAGGGGGTCCCGTTGAGTTTTTAATAGAATATTTGTAAATCTAAAAAAATAGATTGCCTGTTTGATATTTCAAATATTTCAGAAAAAAAAATTCCCTTTCTTTTTTTTGTTGTCCACTCCTTTACGTAACGTAATAAATCGAATTTATTACGTATCCAAATTGAAAAGTAAGTTATAATAAACCTAGAAAAAAAAAGAAACTAAAAAGAGTATCATAATCTTTGAGGAATGGGATCAAGAATCATTATTATTTTGACACAAGAAAGGGATGTGGAAAATTGATTTTCTTGTGTCGAAGGCTAGGAAGACAAACAAAAAGAATGCTTTCTAGAATCCTTTGTTCCCCCCACATTTATCTTTTTCTTTTCCGCTTACTTATCTTATGTTTAGTTTCTAATAAAATTAGATTCGAGATTCTATTCGAATAGAAAAGCTTTTGATCTACTCTATGATAGAATAGTAAGACGAGGATAATAACATTCATTGCAGATTCAAAAAAAAAAACGCAAAAAAAAGAGGGGATAAAGTCAAATAGCCTTCTTACCACTATCCATACTATCCATATTATGGATAGAAATGCGATCCAAGTAATTTCAAAAATCAGGTATCTGATATAGGTATAAAAAACAAATAAATAGAAAAAAAGAAAAGAGCTTTTCAATTTTTTTTTAATTATAATTATCAACCAAAATTTTGTTCTTTTTAAGAACTTGATATTGAGAAATTTACAGATCTAAAAATTCATTTCGGACAATTGAACCTTCTCAAACTGTTTCTTTTTAAGAACCAAAAAGATTTGTGCCAAAATAACGGATGCCAAGAAGAACAAAAGGCCTTGGACACGTAATGGGGACTGAAGTACTATTTCTGCATCCCCCTGCCCAAACCCACCTACATTAGGATTACTTGTTAATGGTTGATCAACTTTGATGGATTCACCTTCTGAAACAAGAAGTTCCGGTCCTGGAGGTATAATATCAATCACTTGACGTCCCTCTGAGGCATCTGTTATGGTTATTTCGTACCCCCCCTTTTCTTTTCGTATTATTTTGCTTACTATACCTGCTGCTGTAGCATTATAAACCGTATTGTTACTCTTGCTCCCGTCGGGATAAATTTGACCCCTTCCTCTGTTTCCCCCTACATATATGGGATATTTTAAAAAGTGAACATCTTTCTTAGTGGCGGGGTCCGGAGAAAGGACCGGAAAGGCAATTTCACTATATTTCTGACCTGGAACAGGACCTATCACAAGAATATTTTTTTTAGTGGGACGATAACTCTGAAACGACAGATTTCCTATCTTTTCTTTCATCTCTGGCGAAATACGATTAGAAGGGGCTAATTCAAACCCATCAGGTAAAATAAGAACAGCCCCCACATTCAAAGCCCCCTTTTTTCCATTAGCAAGAACTTGTTTCAGTTGCATATCATAAGGAATTCGAACAACTGCTTCAAATACAGTATCAGGAAGTACCGCTTGTGGAACCTCAATATCTACCGGTTTATTAGATAAATGACAATTGGCACATACAATACGGCCAGTTGCTTCGCGTGGGTTTTCATAACCCTGCTGTGCAAAAATAGGATATGCATTTGAAGTGGATGCCCAAGTTATTATACATATCATAAGTGATACGGAAATCGAATAAGTAATCTCTTCCTTTATCCAAGAAAAGGTTTTTCGAGTTTGCATGGCCCAATCATTGATCCTGAAAATTTCTACAATAAAAATTAGGTAGGTCGCTAGTCTAGTTCCCTATCCACGATACTGTTAGTTACTGAAAAATTTTTACTAAAATAGAAAATATAGGAAGAGAATCCCTTGGCTTGGTTGTCATGTAGAGAAAAAAAAAAAAAAAGAAATTCAATACAATAAGAGAAAATTCGAAATAATAATATTATATTACAGTAAAGATAAAACAATATAAAGAAAAAAAGAATATAAAGAAAATAAAGTACGATTTTGAATATTTTGCTTATGTACAAAATAACAAAGATTCAGATTGGATTTTTGGATCATTTGTCATTCACTTATTGAATCATAAATCATTACAAGTGACGGAGATACAAGATTTAAATAACGGAAAACCCAATATTTAAAAAATGTATCGATAATGACTGGAAAAATGCAAACCAATACAGATACAATTTGATCGTTATGAGCAAACCCAAAATCTTTATAAACAGAACCAATCGTTAGTTCCCAACCCGCGCGTGAATGGAATCCTGTAAAAAAATCGATTAATAAAAGAATGGAAACAGCTTTTATTGTGTCACTTAAGTTATATAGGAATTCTTGAACCCAAGAATTAAGAAAAAAAAGTTCTTCATTACTTAGAATAGAATAACCACTTAGAATAAGGAAAGAGATTATATTTGTCGCGAAGTGCAAAATCGTATGGATACAATCCTCATTGTGTATCTTGATCAATTGTATCGTTTGTTTCTGGATTACGCTAGGAAACTTTTGTAGATGTATTTCCGGATATTCTTTTATCATTTCGTCCAAGCGAGCGAGCTCCTCTAATTCTATGAATTTTTCTAGAAAAATGTTTTCTTGGATATCATTTAAAAAAATTTCGGATTTACTAATATTACACCAATTAATAACCCAAGATTCAAAACTTTTTTTAAATAAAAAGGAGATCCACCAGGGAAAAAAAACTAGATATATAAGATATAGAAGGGGAGTAAATGTTTTTTTTTTCATTTTTCATATGTGAATTTTTAACGAACGCACCTCATTTATCGATTCTATATGATCTAATATTTCTATCAAGCATAAGTTCTATTACAAGGCTTCGAACTTATAAATCTATCCGCTCTTTTTATTTGTAAGCCAGTGGTTATTCCTTTAATTTTGAAAGATGAAAGAAAAAAAATGGCCAATTTCCCCATATCCCCCAGGAATAATTACGAATAATTAAGAAAGATTTATGAAGAATATTGCGATGTGATAATCAAAAATGAGTGGCAAAAAGAAGACAGAAAGGTTATCATTCTAATCTAAGTGGTCCAGCCCTTTGCTCGTTAAGGAGGACAAAAACGATAAAAAGAAACCTGGACTGACAAATGACAAAAGAAAGTAGATAAAATTTCCAAGATAGAATCTATTGATATGTAACCTATCAATTTCAAATATTGAACATAAAAAGAGAATTTTTTTCTATTTTCTTCCGAAATGCTTTGTTTTGCTCTACGAGCTGGGTCTCTTATTTTGATTTTTTACTTGTTTTGTTACTGGATTTAGTGAATTTACATACGCATAACAAAATTTGCAGATAAAAAAGTTTGATTTTCTAATTGGAATTGTTCCGATATATAGAATATATATTCTTTATTCTTTAGTTCATCAATATTGTGAAGAAATTCGAGTTAAGTTATGCTATCTAAGTTTTGCTATAAAAAAAGAAGACTCCTTGGATTTTTTCGCTCCTGCTACGAAAATGTTCATTCTTCAGCTCATTTTAAAATACTTCAATTGGTACACGCAAAAAATATGCCAATTCCGTGACTTTTTGCTCAATTTCTCGTGTAGTCAAATTCTCGTCAGTACGAGTCAAAGGAACAGTCCCTCGACCTCTGATTTCCATATAAGGGATACGCCGAGCATAAATACCCTCTTTAACTTCTATTCTAATAGACTGAATATCTTTCATAAGGAATCGGAGTAAGATGCGACGATTTTTTCCCGGAAATCCCCAGCGAAAAATACATACTATTCCTTCTTTTCTATCGAATTGATCATAACCCCCACCCACATTCCACAAAATTGTGCACCACAAATAACAACTAATAAATAGACCAGCAATCCCATAGAAAGACATCACGATCCCTTGTGGAAAAAAAAGTATTTGCTGAGAGGGAAATAAAGATATGAAACTTTTTCCAAGATAACTTGAAATTCCAACCAATAAAAAACCCAACGAACCTAAAAAAAGTATAAAAGCCCAGCAGAAATTACTTATGTTTCGAGACCCCGCTATAAGTTCTATCCATATATGTTCTGATCGCCAACTCATACTAGATCCAGTTACTTTTTATTGGAAGTGGGAGACTAGCCCATTTGATTTGCTTTTCCGTTTTTTTTTTGTTTCTGTTTCCGAAGTAATTTCCGTCAACTCGCACTATTTTGATGTGAATCTTTAGGAGGAATTCATTAAATTCCTTAGATTAACAAAAGATTAACAAAAAAGTATCCTCATCCCTACGATCTCCGATCTACAGTGTTATATCATATTAAATTATATCATATTAGACTAACTACATATCTGTATTACGATCTAAGTCTAGGCCTTGCAAAATCAATAAATGAAATCTACTTCCATCGGACCTAATCGGATCTAAAAAATCTTGTTTTTTTGAACATGAAGAGATAAAGAAGCCATTGCAATTGCCGGAAATACTAAGCCCACTAAGGGGACAAAAATGGAGGGTAAGTTGTTTAGAATTGTCATAGAATGGGCACCTCAATTTAATATTTGTACCTGTTTATTTTTTCTTCGAATATTTTTTGCTTCTAAATTGGAATTTTTATATTATTATATATATATTATTATACTTAGATTAGAATATTTATATTCTAATTAATTTTTATTCTAATTATTAGAATTATACCTATTTTTCTATTTTTAGATTATTATATATTTTTATATTAATATTCAATATTCTATTAAATAATTTAAATAATTAAATAAGAAATTCTCTAAAAATGAAATGAAATATTTATTATTAAATAAATATTAATTAAATATTTCGAAATATTCGAGCTTAGAAATCAATATTCTATTCAATTTCTATTTTGTATTTATACTATTAGATTTCTATATTCTATTTATTATTTATTTTATTTATATTTTTATTATTCTTTAAATTAATATTCAATTTCTATTAATATTAATAATATATTAATCTTATTAAATTCATATTCATAATATGAATTCTTTCTATTATTTCGTATTAATTCTTATCTTATTAATTAATTATTATATCTTAATAATTCTTATATTCCTAATTTATCTATTTAGGAATTATTTTAACTATTCGTAATAGTAATTAGTTTATTAGTAATTATTACAAAGAGAATTTTAGAATCACAAAGATGTGTATATAATAAATTTATACTAAGTCGATTTAAATGAACATATATAACATAGATAATTCTAATAAAATAAAGTGCAAAGAGTATCGAACTAATTTAGTGACTTATTCGTATTTCTCCATGAAAGATATAATCCACCTATTTGTTATTCTTCTTTATATTATCTTTTCTTTTTTAGTAAAATAAAAAAATAACGACTTTTTTATGCTTATAAATTCCCGAACACTTCGTTACAATATCTAATCCAACCCCAAAATTAGGGGTTTTTGTTTTTAGGAAAAAGAAGGGATTATCGTGATATATATATATAAATAAATATATGAGACTCTGCTTTTTTAGATTTTTGTATGCAGAAGTAAGAAAAGAAGATGAAATTCATTTTATTTATTCTTTACCATTTTACCTTGCCGAACTTTTTTTCACGGAAAAAAGAATTCACTCTTTTTTCTATCAACAAGAAAAAAGAGTGAATATCGGCCCAAAAATGCTCTGGCTCCCCAGAAAAAAAATTAACTAATTTCAATTTAATTAACTTGAATTAAGTTAAGGCTCAACTTGATTTAGGCAAGAAATTATGGAGTTGAAGTAACTCATTCAAAATGCCTTTTAAAAGATTACGTGGTAGGATTGAATCGACTAAGCCCTTCTCGAATAAAACTTCGGCCGATTGTGAACCTTCAGGTACTTCCGTCTTTAATAATTCTTCAATTACTCTTTTACCGGCAAATGCAATATAGGCGTCAGGTTCAGCAATAATGATATCTCCCAACATCCCAAAACTAGCTGTCACCCCACCAGTTGTCGGAGACGTAAGGATTGATACATAAAATAACTTTTTATTTGATTGATAATCATATAAAGCACAAGATATTTTAGCCATTTGCATCAAGCTCAAACTTCCTTCTTGCATTCGTGCTCCTCCGGAAGCACACACTAAAATAAGGGGTAAAGAGTTATTGGTAGCATATTCGATCAAACGAGTAATTTTCTCACCTACTACGGATCCCATACTACCCCCTATAAACTGAAAATCCATAACCCCAACTGCTACGGGAATGCCGTTTAGTTGACCTGTGCCTGTTTGAACAGCCTCGGTTAATCCTGTCTCTCTTTGATAAGAATCAATACGATCTTTATAAGGTCCGTCTTCTTCTTCTTCCTCTTCTTCTTCCTCTTCGTCTTTATAAGGTTCCTCTTCGTCTTTATAAGGTTCGTCTTCGTCTTTATAAGGTTCCTCTTCTGCTTTATAAGGTTCCTCTTCTTCTTCCTCTTCTGCTTTATAAGGTTCGTCTTCTGCTTTATAAGGTTTCTCTTCTTCTTTATAAGGTTCGTCTTCTGCTTTACGAGAAGCAGATAACCTCTTCTCCTTAATCGTCAATTTAAGCTCGGCCTGCACCTCCTTAATGTTAGCAGCAAGTCCCCTTAAATCAAGTGGAATGGGATCCGGAGATACCATATCCCATCCAATGGGATCCGTATCCGGAGCTACCATATCCCATCCAATGGGATCCGTATCCGGAGCTACCATGTCTTCATCCATAGGATCCCAAGTCGCTGGGTCAATCAAAAGTTCAATTCTATCTGAACTGTTCATTTTCAAATGATAGCCACAGTATTCACAAAGATTCATTCTTGACTTCAAAAATTGCTTATAATTTAATCCATAACAATCTTCATTTTCACATCGAACCCATAAATGCTTGTATTGTTGAGTTCTATCGAGATCATTTTCAGTACTATTTCCGCTTTCCCTACAAACGTCACCTTCGCTACTACCACTCAAATCGGTATCATTCGTGCTAGTTATTAGACCGGCACTCTCATTTTCAGTACTATTTTCGCTTTCCCCACAAATGTCACTTTCGCTACTATCACTCAAAATATAATTCTCAATAACACTCAAAATAGAACTATCAATAAAGATTTGATAGCTAAGATAATGTTCAATGTAACTCTTTATGTAATTATTCCAACTATATTCAGTATCATACATAGAATGATCATATTGGGAGTCCCCACTCCTAGACCCATTATTCAGATAACTAGAACTCAAATAACTATAAAAAGAACTTTCTAGTTCACCCAGAAAAGAATCATCAATCCCAATCTCACTCTCCAAAACTTGATTTTCACTCTCCAAATCGATGTCATAATTGTCCTTATTACTATGCTTAGCTAAAAAAGTTTCATCAACGCTGAAATTCCAAATGTCCCTCAAGCCAACTAAATGATCACCATTACTGGAACTCGAGTTATCACTATTACTCCAATTAGGGGTATGTTTATATAGAAAACTATCAGTATTTTTATATAGAAAGGGGTCTTCACCTTCACTACCTTCATTTAGACTGGTATTTTCAAAAGGACTGAAACTATCCATTGATTTACTTAGCCCACACCTGTATCCTAATCCCACATTGGATAAGATCGAATTGAACCACCGTTTTTCCATAGAACTTTCTTGCTCCTATTTCGATCAAAATAAATAGATGAATAGTCATTCGATGAAAAATCATTTCACTATTTTATTTCCTCTCAGAATAAGTATATAGATCCAATCACCAGGATTATTAACTAATAAAGAGTGGGTATTAAAAAAAAAGGATTCTCTTTTACTGAACCCAGAATAGAACTTCACTCTATATAATATTTTAGACTGGAATCCTGTTTTCCCTTTTTTTTTTATAAGTTTAAAAATATTATAAGGAATTTGTTCTATTGTGTCAACTTCGCATCGAGAAAAGGAATATTCCTTTTCTACTAAAAAAAACAAAGACACATTTTTTTTGTAAAATCTCATCTATTAATAAGTTTATATTCCAACACGGAAAGAAAAGGACAATATATAGGATGGGTATAAGAAGTTGTGATACTGGTTTATCCGAAACTGGGGAATAGAAAAGAATACACCAATCCTATAGATCCTTAGGGTTAATTGTAGATCCAAGATAACAATAGAAAGATTTGCGTTGCTTAATCTTCTATTTTGTCTTTAAAATCTTGCCTTAAAATCTTGTATATTTAGTTAAATATGTATCTATCAAAAATGTATACATATACATACATATACAATAGGATCCTTGTATTAGGATCTTTGTATTCGGCTCAATCCTTTTAGTAAACGATTGGGCCGAGTTAAATTTCAATTAAGAGAACGAACGTCAATTAGTGGATTACAAAGTATCCATTGCTGGGAATTCAAATTTAATTTCTTTCCATACTTCACAAGCAGCAGCTAGTTCAGGACTCCATTTGCCAGCCTCACGGATAATTTGATTACCCTCACGAGCAAGATCACGTCCCTCATTACGAGCTTGTACACATGCTTCTAAAGCTACTCGATTAGCTACAGCACCGGGTGCATTTCCCCAAGGGTGCCCTAAAGTTCCGCCACCGAATTGTAGTACGGAATCATCTCCAAAGATCTCGGTCAAAGCAGGCATATGCCAAACGTGAATACCCCCTGAAGCTACAGGTAGAACACCAGGCAAAGAGACCCAATCTTGAGTGAAATAAATACCGCGGCTTCGATCTTTTTCAATAAAATCATCACGCAGTAAATCAACAAAGCCCAAAGTGATCTCTCTTTCTCCTTCAAGCTTACCTACTACGGTACCAGCGTGAATATGATCTCCACCAGACATACGTAACGCCTTAGCTAGTACACGAAAATGTATACCATGATTCTTCTGTCTATCAATAACTGCATGCATTGCGCGGTGAATGTGAAGAAGTAAACCATTATCTCGGCAATAGTGAGCCAAACTAGTATTTGCAGTGAATCCCCCTGTTAAGTAGTCATGCATTACGATAGGAACTCCTAATTCCCTGGCAAATACAGCCCTTTTGATCATTTCTTCGCATGTACCTGCAGTAGCATTCAAATAATGTCCTTTGATTTCACCTGTTTCAGCCTGTGATTTAAAAAGGGCTTCGGCACAAAATAAAAAGCGGTCTCTCCAACGCATAAATGGTTGAGAGTTCACGTTCTCATCGTCTTTGGTAAAATCAAGTCCACCGCGAAGACATTCATAAACCGCTCTACCGTAATTCTTAGCGGATAGCCCCAATTTTGGTTTAATAGTACAACCCAATAGAGGGCGACCATACTTGTTCAATTTATCTCTTTCAACTTGGATACCATGAGGTGGCCCTTGGAAAGTTTTAGTATAAGAAGTAGGGATTCGCAAATCCTCCAGACGTAGAGCGCGCAAGGCTTTGAACCCAAATACATTACCCACAATGGAGGTAAACATGTTAGTAACAGAACCTTCTTCAAAAAGGTCTAATGGGTAAGCTACATAAGCAATATACTGATTTTCTTCTCCAGCAACGGGCTCGATGTGGTAGCATCGTCCTTTATAACGATCAAGACTGGTAAGCCCGTCGGTCCACACAGTTGTCCATGTACCAGTAGAAGATTCAGCAGCTACCGCAGCTCCTGCTTCCTCCGGCGGAACTCCAGGTTGAGGAGTTACTCGGAATGCTGCCAAGATATCAGTATCTTTGGTTTCATATTCAGGAGTATAATAAGTCAATTTATAATCTTTAACACCAGCCTTGAATCCAACACTTGCTTTAGTCTCTGTTTGTGGTGACATAAGTCCCTCCCTACAACTCATGAATTAAGAATTCTCACAACAACAAGGTCTACTCGACATAAATTAGGAGTTAATGAAACCTTTCACAGGAATCTTTCACAAAGTTATTAACCAATATTATCAACTAATCAGAATTTTGTTTGTTATTAGACCATAGTATTTGATTCACCAAATACATCATTATTGTATACTCTTTCATATATATGGCGCAACCCAATCCTTGTTTTTCAAGTTTCGAATCCTTCACTTTTTTGAATTGAAATATCTAAATCATAAGAAATTTCCTCTTGACAGTGATATATGTTGTATATGTAAATCCGAGATGTGAAAATCTTCAAAATTCATCTATGCAAAAGGAAAAAAAAGAAACCTAGCTAGGCCCAATATGCTGAAATAAATAAAAAAAAGGGCCCATTAAATAGAACTAATGAATCATAAATAGAGTTCGTGTTCGAATTCCATAGAAAATCCATAGAAAAGATGGCTAGTATTATCTATAATAGAAAAATGAAAGACTTATGGAAGCCTCTCTTATTTTATTCATTATTCATCCATTTGATATTTATATTTTAAAAATGAGTTAGTTGAACTTGAAAATTCACTTTGAACAACTTTCAAAACAAAATAAGTAAATAATTGAATTGGGTTTGTTAAATGGTATTAAATCAAGGAAATTGAGTACTAACTTCCCTTTTTTATTTTACTGAATTAATCGATCAACTTACCGTCGAACATTTATTTTGGGCTAGAAAATTTTTAAAATTCAATATATTTCTTTGTTTTTCTTATTTTTATTATTATGAGAATCAAACCTACTACTTCTGTTTCCGCACTTGAAAAAAAGAACCTGGGGCGTATCGCTCAAATCATTGGGCCAGTACTAGATGTAGCTTTTCCCCCGGGCAAGATGCCTAATATTTACAATGCTTTAGTAGTTAAAGGTCGAGATACTGTCGGTCAAGAAATGAATGTGACTTGTGAAGTACAACAATTATTAGGAAATAATCGAGTTCGGGCTGTAGCTATGAGTGCTACAGATGGTCTAACGAGAAGAATGGAAGTGGTTGACACAGAAGCTCCTCTAAGTGTTCCAGTCGGTGGGACGACTCTAGGACGAATTTTCAATGTGCTTGGCGAACCTATTGATGATTTAGGTCCTGTAGATACTCGTACAACATCCCCTATTCATAGATCTGCACCTGCCTTTATACAGTTAGATACAAAATTATCTATTTTTGAAACAGGAATTAAAGTAGTAGATCTTTTAGCGCCTTATCGCCGTGGAGGAAAAATCGGACTATTCGGGGGGGCTGGAGTGGGTAAAACAGTCCTTATTATGGAATTAATCAACAACATTGCGAAAGCTCATGGGGGTGTATCTGTCTTTGGCGGAGTAGGTGAACGTACTCGTGAGGGAAATGATCTTTACATGGAAATGAAAGAATCTGGAGTAATTAATGAAAAAAATATTGCAGAATCAAAAGTAGCTCTAGTCTATGGTCAAATGAATGAACCGCCGGGAGCTCGTATGAGAGTTGGTTTGACTGCCCTAACTATGGCGGAATATTTCCGAGATGTTAATGAACAAGACGTACTTCTATTTATCGACAATATCTTCCGTTTCGTTCAAGCAGGATCCGAAGTATCGGCTTTATTAGGTAGAATGCCTTCCGCGGTAGGTTATCAACCTACCCTTAGTACCGAAATGGGTTCTTTACAAGAAAGAATTACTTCTACCAAAGAGGGGTCCATAACTTCTATTCAAGCCGTTTATGTACCTGCGGACGATTTGACTGACCCTGCTCCTGCCACGACATTTGCACATTTAGACGCTACTACTGTACTATCAAGAGGATTAGCTGCTAAAGGTATCTATCCAGCAGTAGATCCTTTAGATTCAACGTCAACTATGCTCCAACCTCAGATTGTTGGCGAGGAACATTATGAAACTGCGCAAAGAGTTAAACAAACTTTACAACGTTACAAAGAACTTCAGGACATTATAGCTATCCTGGGATTGGACGAATTATCCGAAGAGGATCGCTTAACTGTAGCAAGAGCGCGAAAAATTGAACGTTTCCTATCACAACCCTTTTTCGTAGCAGAAGTATTTACCGGTTCTCCGGGGAAATATGTCGGTCTAGCAGAAACAATTCGAGGGTTTAAATTGATCCTTTCCGGAGAATTAGACAGTCTCCCTGAGCAGGCCTTTTATTTGGTAGGTAATATTGATGAAGCTACTGCGAAGGCTACGAACTTAGAAATGGAGAACAATTTGAAGAAATGACCTTAAATCTTTGTGTACTGACCCCAAATCGAATTGTTTGGGATTCCGAAGTGAAAGAAATCATTTTATCTACTAATAGTGGACAAATTGGCGTATTACCAAATCATGCACCAATTGCCACAGCCGTCGATATCGGTATTTTAAGAATACGCCTTAATGATCAATGGTTAACGATGGCTCTGATGGGTGGTTTTGCTAGAATAGGCAATAATGAGATTACTGTTTTAGTAAATGATGCGGAGAAGGGTAGTGACATTGATCCACAAGAAGCTCAGCAAACTCTTGAAATAGCGGAAGCTAACTTGAGGAAAGCGGAAGGCAGGAGACAACTAATTGAGGCAAATCTAGCTCTCAGACGAGCTAGGGTACGAGTAGAGGCTATCAATGTAATTTCGTAACTAGTTGTTGCGCCTGAATAATCAAACGAGCTCCTGTTTCTACATTATACAGAAATTTTTTTATACAACCTAGTTGTTTTATTCTTTTTTTATTCTGCCAATTGAATAGAATCATTAAGTAGAATTAGATTCGAATACAACAATTTTTTTTCAATTCAAAAATGAAAATAGAATGGAATGAAAACGATCAAAAATGAATCAAATTAAGGTGAATAAAAAAACTTATTAGATAGCATTGATTCTGATATCTAATAAGTTCTACCTACTATTGGATTTGAACCAATGACTCCTGCCGTATGAAAGCAATACTCTAACCACTGAGTTAAGTAGGTCATTTATCATACCAAAAAGAAAGATATGGAATCCATCACATCAATGGATTCAAAATGTAAGATTAATTATATTATATATGGAATCTTTTTTCTAAGCAATATCGATCAAAGCAATAGGATGTTGCGTCATATACTATTTATCTTGACAACAAATTAGCGACATGATAAAATATGTATCACAAACAAAAGGGCTATAGCTCAGTTAGGTAGAGCACCTCGTTTACACGCGCGCCAATGTTTTTTTTTCAAAGAAGGCCATCATGTAATCAAAAGACTTATTAATAAGTCGATGTCTTACTCCATGACTTTTAGGGAACAATAGCCTGACACAAAAAATTCGGGTAACCTTAGGTATCCTTTTGACGCCCAATAGAACGCCCATCATTGATTTAAGACCTTGAGAAGGTGAATACGCAGTCTATTCAATGCTAGGCATAATGAGTATAAGTACCTCAAAAAATTCTCTTTTCGCCCTATCCTATGAACTTTAAGGTGTATAAAGTTTCATATTGGATTCTTTAAGCAGAAGCGGGGCAATGGAAATTCTATTTAACTTAGATTGATCTAAGTCAAAAGCAAACCTACATCAAGAGAACCCTTCTTTGAAACACTTTGGTATTGCTCTCGGATCGGAATCAATAAATCCGAGCACATAGAGCCATCTTTTTATCTTTATATCAAGAGAATTATGGTAGACTAACTGATTCTTTCTATCAGCTAATGAATGAGCCCAATGCAAAAAAAATGCATGTTGGGTCTTTGAAAAAGTTCGAATCATTTTGATACTAATTAGTTTGAGCTCTTTTACCGAGAAGGTCTACGGTTCGAATCCGTATAGCCCTAAAAAAAAAAAAAGAAAAAAATTATTGTTTTCATTTCTTCATTCCTCTTCATACGTCAATCAATTACATATGAAATTTCCTCCCCTCCTGTCCGTGTCCGTAATTAACAAGTTAGTGATACTTTTTTTTGGCTTTTGGCTACCTATTCAAGCCTAATGAATTTTTCGAGGTAAAATCGTGACACGGATTCGATTAAAAACACATTCCAACCTAACCCAACCAAAAAAAAAAGCACCTAGTAAATTACACGAGTTTAAGAAGCACTTACTTTATTTATGGACAAGTTCAGAAATCGAAGTTTGAAAAACGAGAAAATCTTTGAAAACTTTCATTGTTAACATTGTAAAATAGGTTTTTGGGGATACTTTATGTACTTCGTACAGAAAACAAAAAGAGTTCTTTTTGCCGTATTCAATTTCTTTTTCAATTTCTTTCAATATAAACAATAGAAAGACAAAGCAAACAATATACTTCTCATATTCTTAGTAATTCGTATTCCTTATTAATTAATTAATTAATAATAAATAATACAAATAAAGAATATAAAAAGAATATAGAAATCTTACCTCAATATATATAGATTATTTAATAATCGAATCAAATGAATAATCTAATCAATAATATAGTAATATAATCAAAATAGAGTATAATATAGAAAATAATATAGAACTTAGTAAATGATATAGAAAAAATGATTAAATCATATAGAAAACGAATATAGAAATGGATATAGAATTTATATAGAAATTATTAATATCCTAATCACTTGATTAATATAGACATAGTAATCGAAATTGAATTTTTTTTTACTAGAAAAAAATATTGAATAAATTGAAAATGGAAATTAATAAAAAAAAAATACTAAAAAAAAAATAGTAAAAAATTTTGATTCTATATTCAAATATAGAATCAAATTATAGAATAAAGATGAATCGAATATTAAGAGAATAGAATTTTCTATTTTTCTATAGAATTGAATATAATACTTAATAGTTTCAATAATATTTTCAATTTCTAAAAAAATTAAAAAAGAAAAATTGAAATTTTCTTTTAGTAAATATTCAATTTCGAATTTTAAATAAAATTCAACTAAGAATTTGGAAATTCTACTAAATTTCAATAAATTCTATGAAATTTCAATTCTATTAGAAATTTCGAAATTCTAAACACTTAAACAAAAAATGAAAATTCTATTTTGAATTCTCCCCATTTTTTTTTAGAAAGAATCCCAAGTAAAAGGCGAGAGGAGCGTCTTCTTTATACTAGAGACATGTACCAAAGCAAACTAAAGAAACTTGCAAAGAACCTTGGGCACTTGAATCAAAATCCATTCTTGTTTTGACTAACTCGTTATGGGTGAGTTATAAGTTAATTCCAATTCGACTCAATTAATCTAATATATTTTCCACATTCCTAGGAGTGCGCCTATGTTTCTGATTTACGAATATGATATATTCTGGGCGTTTCTAATAATATCAAGTGTTATTCCTATTTTAGCATTTCTAATTTCCGGAGTCTTATCACCGATTAGCAAAGGTCCGGAAAAATTTTCTAGTTATGAATCGGGTATCGAACCAATAGGCGATGCTTGGTTACAATTTCGAATCCGTTATTATATGTTTGCTCTAGTTTTTGTTGTTTTTGATGTTGAAACAGTCTTTCTTTATCCCTGGGCAATGAGTTTCGATATATTGGGGTTATCTGTATTTATAGAAGCTTTTATTTTCGTGCTTATCCTAATTGTTGGTTCAGTTTATGCATGGAGAAAGGGAGCATTAGAATGGTCTTAGCTCTTGAATATTCCACAAAAAATAATTAAAAAACAAAAAAAAAAAAATAACATTGAAACAATTATGAATTCCATTGAGTTTCCCTTACTTGATCGAACAACTCAAATTTCAGTTATTTCAACTACATCAAATGATCTTTCAAATTGGTCAAGACTTTCCAGTTTATGGCCACTTCTCTACGGTACCAGTTGTTGCTTCATTGAATTTGCTTCATTAATAGGTTCACGATTCGACTTTGATCGATATGGACTAGTACCACGATCTAGTCCTAGACAAGCGGACTTAATTTTAACAGCCGGCACAGTAACCATGAAAATGGCTCCTTCTTTAGTAAGATTATATGAACAAATGCCTGAACCAAAATATGTTATTGCGATGGGGGCATGTACAATTACAGGAGGGATGTTCAGTACCGATTCTTATAGTACTGTTCGGGGAGTTGATAAGCTAATTCCCGTAGATGTTTATTTACCAGGCTGTCCACCGAAACCGGAAGCAATTATAGATGCTATAACAAAACTTCGTAAAAAAATATCTCGAGAAATTTATGAGGATCGAATTAGGTCTCAACGGGGGAATCGGTGTTTTACTACCAACCACAAGTTTAATATTGAACGCACTGCTCATACTGGAAATTATGATCAAGGATTCCTCTATCAACCGCCGTCTACTTCAAAGATCCCTCCGGAAACATTTTTCAAATATAAAAAGTCAGTATCGTCCCACAAATTAGTAAATTAGAGGGAGGATTCGTTTCTACAGACTAAGAAAAAAGAAAAGGGCAAGTCAATCTTTATAAATTTCATCGTGAATGAGAAATACTTATATTATACAAATCAAAATTATTATACAAATCAAAATACGGGAGAGAGAAAAAAGATGCAGGGTCCTTTGTCTGCTTGGCTAGTCAAACATGGACTAGTTCATAGATCTTTGGGTTTTGATTACCAAGGAATAGAGACTTTACAAATAAAGCCCGAAGATTGGCATTCCATTGCTGCCCTTTTATATGTATATGGTTACAATTATTTGCGTTCACAATGTTCCTATGATGTAGCACCGGGCGGTCTTTTAGCTAGCGTATATCATCTTACACGAATAGAGTATGGTATAGATCAACCAGAAGAAGTATGTATAAAGGTATTTGTCCCAAGGAAGAATCCTAGAATTCCGTCTGTTTTCTGGATTTGGAAAAGTGTGGATTTTCAAGAAAGGGAATCCTATGATATGCTGGGAATCATTTATGAGAATCATCCACGTCTCAAACGTATCTTAATGCCGGAAAATTGGATAGGGTGGCCCTTACGTAAGGATTATATTGCTCCCAATTTTTATGAAATACAAGATGCTCATTGAATAAAAAAATAAGAAACTAAACTAATCTTCAGTCTTAGGTATTCAAGGAATATTGGTACACTCCCTTATAGATCACCAGAGTTATTGAAGTCTCATTCATATTAGTATGGATAGACTAAAAAATAAAATAATAATAATAATATAATTAGGCATTCAATGAATTCTCAAATTGTGACGATATTTATTTCGGGCGAGCCGATGACCTAAAAAAATTCGGAATGAAGAATATAGAAGATGAAAAAAAAAATAAACACAAAAAACTGAAAGAGGATCGGATTCTATTTATACTCTAGCTAAGATGAATCTTCAATATTTTCACTCTTCAACTCCGATAGACTAGACTTTTAGGTTTTTTAACTAACTAATTTGAGTTTAATCTTTCGAATATAGATGAAGTATTAAAGGAAGTATTAATATTCTTTTTGACCGAGAGGAGACACATTATGAATAAATAAAATGAAAATAAAACAGACAAGGAAAGATAATCGAGTTTTTTTTTTTTACATAGTTTTTTTAAAACATAAACTTTTAGAATATAAACTCTTTATTCATCTCGAAAGGCTATATATCTAGATGGATAAGTTAAGTATATATCATGTATGATCCATACCATTCCATGAATATATAGGGTGACCTATATCAGAATCAGATCTAAATTTCATTAAATTGTAGAATGGATACTTATACATAAATTAATCATGTGCCAGGAACCAGATTTGAACTGGTGACACGAGGATTTTCAGTCCTCTGCTCTACCAACTGAGCTATCCCGACCGTTTTACCTGACCATTTTAGGTTTAGGGGCGCCGTCTTCCTCGTTTTAATAAATTTTAGTAAAAAACTTGGGCCTATGTCAATTAAAAAACTCAATTTTAAAAAGACGAAAAAATATTGTAAAGTCTTATACAGACCTGCAATTTTTTTGTATCTTAAAAAAAAAAAGAACTTCGTAAATTTCAATTCGAATAATGATTTGGATTGTTAATTATTCCAATTTCCAATGAAAATGAATGGGAATTCATTGTTTTGCTCAAAGATAGGTATTTGTAGGTGTGTGATATCTATCACAAGATTTGTGCAAAAAAATTCAGCCCAAATAGGTTTGTCAAAGAATCGAATGAATGAGAAAGATAACAAAATTGGAAACGTTAACTAAAAGAGAGAATGGGAAAAAAAGAATTAAGGAGCCGAGTCATCCTTTTTGGGGATAGAGGGACTTGAACCCTCACGATTTCTAAAGTCAACGGATTTTCCTCTTACTATAAATTGCCTTGTTGTCGATATTGACAGGTAGAATGGGACTCTATCTTTATTCTCGTCCGATTAGTCAGTTATCTATCAAACTATGAAGTGAATGGTTTGATGAATTAATATTCAACCTTTTCCTCAATTTGGAATCAACTCAAAACAATGATTCTATATATATATAGAATATATAGAATATAGAAAGAGAAAAAAGAAATTAAAGAAAAAAAAAGATGAATATGGATTATGGATTCGGGTCCCTGTTAATCATTCCCTATTAATCATTTGAGATAGTATTTAAGTACGTATGTATATATGGTTATCTTTTACTTTCTCCTTTCGGGGGTTTTGACAGAAGGTTTACTTTACTAATGCAACGCAGTCAACCTCATTTATTAGAACAGCTTCCATTGAGTCTCTGCACCTATCCTTCCTTTTTTTTTCTTTTTCTGCCTTTATGAAACTTTTTTTTGTTTTCGGAAAACAGGATCAGGATTTGGCTCAGGATTGCCCATTTTAAATTCCAGGGTTTCTCTGAATTTGAAAGTTATCACTTAGTAAGTTTCCATACCAAGGCTCAATCCAATTAAGTCCGTAGCGTCTACCAATTTCGCCATATCCCCCTTTTTTGCTTTGAGATTAAGATCTTATTATTATGCCCCTTTTTCATTTCTATTCTACTGGAACTGTTGAAGTAATTAGATACTGCTTCCTCTAAAAAGTCTTTCTTTTTTATTTATTGTCTAGCCTCTTTCATTTCTAGTAGAGACCCTTATTTAGTCTAATCAGAAAGGATTCTATCATTTGTGTATCCGCAATTCAATATAGATGTATACAGAACACATTTGTTATATATACTTCTCTATACTCTCATTTTTTTCTCGTGCAATTTTGAATAGTTGAAGGGTCGATTCTTTTTTTTTTTCGATATTGCTAATTAATATGAATTAATATGAATATCGAAAAAAAAAAAAGAATAAAAAGTGAATAGCCAAGATTCCATTAGTTTATTAAATAAACTATGCATGTACAATTTCTGTTATGTGAGCCCGCTTAGCTCAGAGGTTAGAGCATCGCATTTGTAATGCGATGGTCATCGGTTCGACTCCGATAGCTGGCTTTTCTCTATTTCTTTTCTTTTTTACATGATTCCTAATGTTTTTTTGAAATCAAAGAATATTGATTTGCCTGCTTTTCCCTTTATTTACAAGGGTGACTGATTCTTATATGGTAAGAACTCCTAATTATGAACAAAAATTAGAGTAGTTAAATCTCTGCAGAACAAAGCAAGAACAAGAAAAAGACCCTCTATTCTAGAATATATTATTGATATATATTTTTTCTACATACATTTTTGGTATATATATAATAAGGTCCAGATATGGATAGAATCTATCTCCTAATTCTTTGTAGTTTACTATTTCAACTATTTCAGTAGATTTTCCTTCATTTAGCATATTTATCATAGTTATTGATCCTTTAGTTCAGTTTAGTTCAGTTTTAATTTAGGTTTCTGAAAATTCAACAAAAAATAAGGAAAACAAGGAGTTTTTATGGCACGTTACCGAGGGCCTCGTTTCAAAAAAATACGCCGTCTGGGGGCTTTACCGGGACTAACTAGTAAAAAGCCTGGAGACGAGAGCGATCTTAGAAATAAATCACGCTCGGGTAAAAAATCTCAATATCGTATTCGTTTAGAAGAAAAACAAAAATTGCGTTTTCATTATGGTCTTACAGAACGACAATTACTTAAATACGTTCGTATCGCCGCAAAAGCCAAAGGTTCAACAGGTCGGGTTTTACTACAATTACTTGAAATGCGGTTGGATAACATCCTTTTTCGATTGGGTATGGCGTCAACTATTCCTCGAGCCCGCCAATTAGTTAATCATAGACATATTTTAGTTAATGGTCGTATAGTAGATATACCAAGTTATCGCTGCAAACCCCGAGATATTATTACACCAAGGGATGAACAAAAATCTAGAGCTATGGTTCAAAATTCTCTTGACTCACCCCCCCAATTGCCAAAACATTTGACTCTTCACCCATTTCAATATAAAGGATTAGTCAATCAAATAATAGATAGTCAATGGGTCGTCGGTTTGAAAATAAATGAATTGCTAGTAGTAGAATATTATTCTCGTCAGACTTAAACCGAACTAAAATAAGAAGAGTTCGGATAATTTTGTCTCCTATGGCCTAAGTAAAGAAACCTGTTGGGTCGGGCTATTTTTCTCCCATTAATATGTCGTAGAGCGATCGGGGTATTTTCATTCCTTTACATTTTTTCCAGTATTTTCTTTTCTGTACCGCAGAAATTAGGAATACCGAATCTATATAAAGGAAAGGTCTTATTATTGAAATAAAGGTATCCGTTGTTCTGTGATTTGATACATTATAATATTGATAAATTAAGTGAAGGTACGGAAAGAGAGGGATTCGAACCCTCGGTAAACAAAAGTCTACATAGCAGTTCCAATGCTACGCCTTGAACCACTCGGCCATCTCTCCTACATAATGATTATGCCCCAGAAACTGAATGAATCGCGAATCATTCGTATTAGATTGTTGAATAGATATGGTACGTACAATCAAGTCTAACTAAAAAAAGAAAAATAGAAAATTTGGAATCAAATTCAAATAAAGAACTTTCCTTCGAAATTGGGGATAAAGCTATTTTTTTTTTATGACAAACGCTTTCTTAAAGTTTAATAAAGATTAAAAACAATTTAATAAAGATTAAAAACAATAATGATCGATAGATATTTGTGTTTGTAAAACAGGCCCTTCCGTCCTCTTTTGATATTTATATCGGTTTAAATCATTGGATTGGAACGTCTCAAATGCTCCGTCTATCTTTTTTTTTTATTCAGTCTGTTTTTATGTTATTTTGTACTGGAGAACTACTTTTTTGTGGGATCGTTTTCTCATGAGAGGTAATTAAAAGACATTCAAAAATGGATTGCTACCTATGCCTAGATCCCGGATAACTGGAAATTTTATTGATAAGACCTTTTCAATTGTAGCCAATATCTTATTACGAATAATTCCGACAACTTCGGGAGAAAAGGAGGCATTTACTTATTACAGAGATGGTGTGGTTTGATTTTGATTTATTTATCGCCTCAAGTCTTAGGAGAAAGACACATTAGTCTGGATAGAAAGATTTGAAAGAACTCGACTCTACACTTGTTGAAGGTGAAGTTTCTAAGTTTATAAATAAAATAAAACAATTCCTTCTGTCGTGTATCTGCGATTAATGCAGCCTCAGATGCTTCAATTGTGAATTCTAGCATTGAACGAAAGGTTATACTCAGGTCTATGAGGTTCCATATTGCAGGTTAACCCTACCCCACTAGTACCTATAGGCGGCATAGAGGAAGAAGCACTACCCCTAGGAATCAACAACATGAAAACTTTGTTAGAAATTATCTCCTTTTTTCTTTTTGGGGATCGGAAGAAGAATGGTTGGGACAACAAACATCCATCTCGTTCGTACTTTTTTGGATACCCATATAACCATCGAAGACTGTTGAAGTGACTAATTCCTAGAGATTAAGAAAGATTGAGGACAAAGAAATTGTTAGAGTTAACTTAATATTTTTATCTAGTATCAGCATGCTTGATGTTAAGAAAAGATCTT
>CATIWQ010612025.1:0-17946 GCA_949673415.1 Euphorbia schlechtendalii | reverse complement strand
ATTGACATTGATTAAGAGAATCTTAAATTTACAAGTGTTTAACATTAGATTAAGTGATCCTATTCGATGCATAATAAACAGTAAATTTGGGAATAACTTTCAAGGGTTTTATACCATATTATCTGTGTTTCTGGTATCTATTATACTTCTCCATTTCAAAAGTGTCATTTTAGCATTTTAGAAAAATTTTAAAATAACTGCCCTTTTAGAAATTTATTTTTATACATTTTACCCTTATTTAATGCACATTAGAAATGATAAAAGGAATAAAGTATTCAATAAACTTTCAAATTAAAAAGTCATAGGGGTAACTAAGTATTTTTATTGCTTTAATTAATGTCGTCTTCATGTTGATAAATAACCTAAAAACGATCATTATTTTGAAACGGGGGGAGTATCTTCCTAGAATAAAAGGCAAAATGTATTCTAAGCCCTCCGAGCATTTTGCAATATGATTTTACAAATTAGTTAGCAACACAATATTTCTATTTTGACATTCATTCTAAATGTAGCAATTTTTTACTCATAATATTCTGTATTTTTATGGTTTATATTGGAATTGGAATTGCACCAATCAACGGAAACATTGGTGTAAAATGGGAAGTCATGACTTGAAAATGGATTCAATTGAAAATCTTAATAAAGTTGAGGGGAGCTCTGAGCCAAAAAAAAAATGTCACAGAAAATAACAGCAGTGCAACTGGTCAAAGTCTAGACGCGTTGGCTGACTTGCAAAGAAAAGATTATTTAATTGAATTTGGGGTTGATCTTCTTCTGCGCACAGCCATGGCTTCCGTTTCATTTTGGTCAGTTATGCTAATAGCCGCTGTTGTTTCGCTGAACAGATCTCAGCTCCATGCTCAACAACCTTATGTAAACAACAAACAACTAGACTGCTATAATACAGCCTTCAACTCTCTCACCAAAGGCTATCATTGCAACGGCGTTCAATCCTCTTGCCAATCTTACCTCACTTTCCGATCAGCCCCTCCCTACGACAATCCCGTCTCCATCGGCTATCTGCTCGGCGCCCAGGCTTCCACCTCCCTCCTCGTCTCCATCAACAACATCTCTTCGGATGTGGCCTCTATTCCGGCAAATACTCAGGTGATTGTCCCGGTCAACTGCTCCTGTCACGACCACCAGTACTATCAGCACAACGCCTCCTATACTCTTAAAATACGAACGGAGACTTACTTCACCGTTGCAAATAACACTTATCAAGGCCTCACAACTTGCCAGACACTCATGGATCAGAATCCTTTCGGCGATCGTAATCTGAAGGTAGGATTGTCGCTACAAGTTCCTTTAAGGTGTGCTTGCCCTACTTCTAATCAGACTTCTCTAGGGTTCAATTATCTGGTTACTTATATGGTCACTTGGGGCGATATTCCCTCTTCTATCGCCCAATTGTTCGGTGTTGATCTGCAAAACCTTCTGGATGCAAATCAACTCGCATCCACCTCCATCATCTACCCCTTCACTCCACTTCTGGTTCCGTTGACTACAAAACCCACAAACTTCACACCGGCGGCCAAGTCTCCACCTGCCGTCTCTCCACCTCCTCAGATTTCTGTTACCCCTCCACAGGCTTCCGGTTCTTCCGGCAAGAAATGGTTGTATGTAGGCACTGGAGTAGGAGTTGCTGCACTCGTCGTATTTGGTCTGTTTGGCTTTCTATTTTGGTACAGCAAATCTTCCAAGTCTCATCAGCCTGTACCAGGACAAGCGAAGACGCTGCCATCCGGATCAGCAATTCCTCCTGATAGCAACTCCTGGTCTCTATCATCGGATGGTTTTCGGTATGCTATTGGGTCGTTGACAGTGTACAAATATTCGGAGTTGCAAATGGCAACTGGCTACTTCAGCGAAGACAACAGAGTGAAGGGGTCGGTTTATAAGGGGAATTTTAAAGGAGATGGGGCTGCAATCAAGGTAATGAAGGGAGATGTTTCAAGCGAGATTAACATTCTGAAAACGATCAATCACTCAAACATCATCAGGCTTTCAGGATTCTGTGTGCATCAGGGTAATACTTATTTGGTTTATGAATATGCTGAAAATGGAGACCTCACTCACAAAATTGGCTCGCTTACTTGGAAGCAGAGAGTTCAGATTGCCCATGATGTTGCTGAAGCCCTTAATTACCTTCACAACTACACTAATCCTCCTTACATCCATAAGAATTTGAAGAGCAGCAACATTCTGTTGGATGCCAATTTGAGAGCCAAGATTGGTAACTTTGGCTTGGCAAGGACGCTCGATATTGGAGAAGAGGAAGGAGGACTTCAGCTCACTAGACATGTAATCGGGACACAAGGATACATGGCCCCTGAATACGTAGAGAATGGAGTCATTACCCCAAAATTGGATGTTTTTGCATTTGGGGTAGTGATATTGGAGCTATTATCAGGGAAGGAAGCTGCTGCTAGCGATAAGAGCAGTTCCACTGACGAGATGCTCTCGGCAACAATAAACAGGATACTAGAAGGGGATAATGTTCGGCAGAAATTTTGCGACTTCATGGATGACAACTTAGGAAACGAGTATCCAATGGATCTGGCCTTCTCACTTGCCCAGCTGGCTAAATCCTGTGTTGCCCTTGACATCAATGCTCGCCCTCCAACATCCCAAGTTTTCATCACCCTGTCTAAGATTCTTTCTTCCTCCCTGGATTGGGATCCGTCCCTTGAGCTCCACAGCTCTCGCTCTATGAGCAGTGGCAGGTGAATTTCATCACTTACATGGATCAAAAATACCTAGCACAATATTGTGTGAAAGAGGATGTTTTCCTATTGTTTTTGGCATCAAAATTAGCCTTGCTTTCATAAAATTTATTAGTCATTGTCAATGTAAGACACATCGATACTCGTAGTTAAACACGCTATCTGAACTCTTCCATTTCTACATCAATGTAATACTTGTATTCACATTTGAAAAATAAGTCTTAAGCAAATATTTCTACCCTGATCATAAACATTAAGAAGCAAAACATATTGCGCTTCAGTGATGATGAATGTCTTCTAAATGCTAATACCCTGCAAGCCCACAAGAGCAGGCAATCCACACCCTGGAAGCTCTATGGCTACTCTGTTCATGGTGGTGCAAACAAGTTCATCCACCAGGTTCACAGCTGCAACCCCAGTTGGGAAATCTTCATTTAAAGCCCCCACTGCGTTATACTTGTGCACTCTCTCAACTCCTAATGCGCTCTTGTATATCATTCCGTGAGCTTCGCTAAAACCTTCCAATATCTCCGACAAGAAGGATTTGTGTGAATTGCTCGAAGAACCCATTTCTGAGGGCTTTGACAGAATTCCACATTGGAAGAAGGGTCATATCTTGCTTCTGATTGCCTTGCAAGCAAATGCATTTGAAAAAACAGCTCTGCAGGTCTCATTTCTAACCAAAAATAAGATGCACGTGTTAATGTATATTGACAGTAACTCTCTACCTGTTGATTCATCAGGTATCACATGTAAACCAATCCACTAATCACTAGACAACAAACCTAAAGGCAAACATCTGTTTATATTTCACGTTCAACAATTACCACTAACAAGCTGCACTATCCTATCCCATATTCCCCACATTGGCAATCACCCAAAAAAAAACATCACTGAAGATATAACACTTTTGATGAAAAAAAAAAGGTTGAATGCATCATTCCAACATGAAATTGTCCACATTCTACGAGACAAGCCAATAGAGAACAGATGGATTATGCCAACCTGTATGTATTCATTAATTACACAGGAGAGTTCTGACTGTGTGGGTAAAAAATCAGAGTTTATAATTTAGTTTTCTCTGTATAAGTGACCGTAAGCCCTAAATCATATATTTGACTGATTTTTCCCTGGTCTGTTTCAGGGTTCCCATGTAAAAATCTTCATTATTTCCCTTAAGTTTTAGCTGAAGTTTGCGCTATCCAGGTCCTATTTACAAAACAAAAGACATACCCTAAAGTACATGTTTAAACACGTGAATACATAGAAGACAAGCATACCTTGTGGCCAAGCATACCATTCAAGCCGAATGTTCTTCTCCCATTTCTGCTTTGAACCAAGGCTCCCTTCTGCTTGCGCCAGTAATAAAGACACACAGGGCAAGGGAATAACAGAGTTAGCATGAGCTTTGGTGAGACTTTTCACTGCAAGTGATAGGAATTGAGAACTAGATAACTGTCTTGCAAGCTCCATGCAAGCAACGCCTGAATATATTAATATTTATATCAGAAATGTGCAAGAGACTAAGTATTCATTCAACAAATAACAGAATCGCTGATGAAATACCATGACAGAGAAAGAGACAGCTGTCAGCACCCGCCAATGAACAAGCTTGCTCTAAAGATTCTTCAGCAGCTAAGATCTCCTGATTCCACAAAGATAACAAACCAAAAACCAAACTATACACAGCCATCCACGTTTTCCACGAATCCTTCCATTCTTTTGCACACTCCTCGAAACCCAACCCTGATATATTTGAATCCGCTTGAATTTCATACTGGGATTCCAAGATTTTGAGACATATCCATCCTATATGGTAATCAGTCTTAAGCTTGAGGCATTGCATATACTCTTCATTAAGTTTTGCATAATCACTTAAAGCAGCATAAGCGCGGCATAATAACAAGTGTCCAAAAAAACGGTAGTTAGTTGGGAGCAAAAGTGAGAGAGCACATTTAGCACACTTAATACAATTCAAAGGGTTACCACTTTGCAAACTGATTTCAGAATTACAAAGTAGAAGTTGAAACTTTTGATATTGATATAGCAAGCTTTCTCTAGTGTACAATTCATCTGAAAGTGCCACAAAAAGTAGTCGCTCAAGTGCAGCGCAGAGTTGTCGAGGAAACCTCTCATCACTTGCCCTCTGAAAAATATTCAGTATAAGCAAATACCGTGCATTGTGGTTCCATGGTTCTCGTCGTAAATACCTATTAATTCAAATGAATCACCAAAAAAAAAGCAATTATTAAGATCATCATGCTAACCAACAACCAAGCCCTAATTCCACGCTAGGTGGGGTCGGCTCAACAACCGAGCCTTAATTCCGTGCAGGAACCATTTTTTAGTAACCAAACCATGATGTTCATCAAGTTATCAACCACACATCTTTTTCAATGGATTTTTCACACCAAAAATAAAGTTTCCACAAACTTGGATTTAAAAGAAGAAAAAGATGGAAGCTGGGGGTACCATACTTCTGCATTTCTACAATTGCTTCAGGTCCACTTAGGCACTGATAACCGCATGTGGGGAAAGAAAACTTCGGATATTTGTTACCAACTGCATAGCAAGCAACTGTTGCAGCACCAAGAATCTCCAATCCTGACCTTATACCTATTTCACTGGTACCGCAAGAACCATCAGAGATGCTACACCTGGGAGCTACATGAGCATCTTTCCATTCTTCGTTGGATAGTAAAAGGTGACCTAGTAAATCCCTGTTTTTATAATGAAAGAGGCACCGCACAAAAAAAGTTCAATCAAAGTGGCAAGCATTTATATGAATGTTGCGTGACTCATAATACAGTACAGGTAGCTGATAGCCAAACTGAAGGCAATGTGAAAAAGTTCATCACAACACTTTTACTAGGCTATTAAAATAGGCATATTTGGGTGTTTTCAGATGTGTCCCAAACTAGTGTTTACACAAGATGCATTAATGGACACCATGCATAATGGGGTGTCATACAGGATACAGCAATTTAATGTGAAACTATGAACAACTTGAAGCTAAAAAATCATCCTGCAAAAACTACGAGTAATTTTTATCCTCATAACCTCCTTGACATGTAAAAATAACACAAAACCATAAGAATAAAAATTTGCTCTTTTTCCTTATTCTCCACATGGTTTCTCATAAAGTAATATTTGGTAAAACCTTAATGCACCATTTGTTTTATGGTTTACTTCTACATGATTAGTTTCATTGATAACAAGTAAAAACACAATTGACTTCAAAGAAGACTTTACCAAAAAGCGATACTTGTCAAGAACAAGACCAAACGAGAAACAAGAAAACTTCATTCGAGTATTCAGCTGGTTGAATAGTTGTACTATTACCTTCTGACTAATGGGATAAGCTAAAAACATAAAGAGTGAATAAGTCTAGCATCAAAACCTTGTTGGGAATCTTCAAAAAAAAGTATGATATTTTTATATAAAAGATTAAAAAAAAACAAATATAAGTTATGCAAAGAATTGTACCCAAGAAAAATAATATATAGGTATACACACATATACATCCACACACACAGGTATATATCAAGTTTATCAAATCACTAACAAGTTAAATTTGTGATCGAACATATTCTGTGAATATAAAACCTCTTACGATTTAAGATGTTAAAAACTGAAACATAATGTAAAAGTTATTCATTTTTATTGACCAATTCATACAAAACCCTAATATTATAATTGTCAAAAACAAAATGTTATACAAATTGGATCAGATGAAATCGAACACATAATGCATAGGAAGGCCACTAAAACATGGCAGAGTGGAACCAAGAGAATCACCCAGAACAATACAACAAAATTTCAATCCTGACTTACCTCATTATTTTGCTGTTAGGATACTTATGAAGGAATTTCTTCAGATGATTGATTCCGCTCCTAAATCCAAGGCAAAATCCTGATCCATGTTTGAGCTTCATAGCATAACAAGAGAAATTTCACTATTCAAGTTCAAAATATGTAAACAAAATATACCAACAAGACAATCAACAAAACTTACCAATTTACCAAGTGCAATCAAACAATGCATTTCAGAAATGTCTTCATAAGATACAAGAGAATTCCGACTGATTGAAACAGCCGAATCAAGTTGATTATTTCTGTCAAGAGAACTCAAAGCAGACAGTGTAAAGCTGATTTTTGAGCTCTGGTAGAATTCTGTTGGCATTTTCAATATGCTAGTGATTGCTGCATCTAATCCAGAGGCAGAATAAAGCAATTGGCAGATAAAATTAACAGAAGCAGCAGCAGGTGCTCGCTCCATTGTAGGAATACTAGCAGCCAGATTTCTAACCACTGAGAGCGCAAGGTCATTCTTTCCAACTCGCCATAGAGAAAAAGCATACATCTGCATTCCTCCCGCATTGAGCAAACCTTTAAAAATTGAACCAGTCAGTTTGCAAAACAGAGCATAGAGATCTCATTTGCACCACAAAGAGTAGTAACTTGATGCTTTCTGAAATGGTAAACCCGTATGATTACAGAACATGCAACACGTCTTAAAACTAAGGCTTCATGCCCAATTAATCAGTTGTTAACCCTAGTTGCTCAAGACACTTGGTCTTACATATTGTAAATTTAAGACTGCATGAAACATCACACTATAACAATGTAACAGAATAAACTCATTTCATGAAACCATAATGAATTCAACTGAGGAAACAAGGCTACACTCAATAATTATGTATGCATCATCGAGAGCAAACCTTCTTTCTTCAGACTTTCACATTCTTGAAAAGCATCTGCAGCATACCCAGCCTGCATTAAGCAAAGGCATATATAAGAACCACTGACTGTACTGAATAAGGGATTCACATAACTTATTAACACTTTTACAGGTCCAAAACAGAAGCCTAAAATTTGAAAGTTTACCATACAAAGAGATCGAGCTAAATTAATTCTTATATCTGGCAAATGATATCTTGCAGCTTCTCCTGATGAAAGTTTCTTTGCACATAGAGCTAGCTTGTACGAAGTTACAGCCATTTGATATTCCGATCGCGCCTCACAAATGAGCCCTTTCAAATTATGAGATTCGGCACAATGAGGGGCACGCAACACTGCCTGTCTGATGGCTCCATATACCTGTAGGAGGACCAGTTATTAAGTCACCGTTTCTCTTCACAATACAGGAAAATACATAATTTCATTGGAGAATAATATGTATAGCACCATGCTATTAATTTAAAATTATACCTGTGAAGATGCAAGATTCCCAGAAAGAAAAGCAAGCTTAGCAAGACCAATTTGAAACTCCGCCAGCTGCCAGAAATAAGATATATCAATTTAAGCCATAAAAAATCATTTCAAAAAGTAACGAACACCATATAATGTCTTTTCTAACATATTTCAAAATGTTAACAAATGAGGTATATTGGACAAAGGGTTTAATATCAATGGTCTTGGAGGATAACTTCCTAATCTTGTAAGGGAGGTCATTAAGAGCTGAGGAGAAGGTTAGTGGATGAAACTTTTCACATATAATTTCCACAAAAACAATATCTAATTCAAACAATCCACCATTGAGCATGACTGCAAGCTAAATACTCATGTACTAATTGCAAATTTCCTTCTCACAAAATAATGGTAAAAAAGGAGGCATAAATATTTACAGGCAATATCTGCACAGCTCGTAAACTGCTCTCAAAAGCCTCATCCATTGCACTTTCCCTGAAGGCAAATTATGCATTCCACATTATAAATCTGTTCAGTATAATGTAGCATAAAAGTTTTCATCATAATGATCTAGAAAACATACCGAGGATGAGCATCAGCAGCCATTCCTGCCCATGGTAATGCAAGTGAAGGATCTATACTTCTAGCACAATCAAATGCTAGTCTTGCCAATTTCTTCTCACCTTCTTCTCTATAAAGCTGTAGAAACAGAAACTCAGACACCAAGTGGCTAGTATGACAACAAAGGAGACTGAAAAACATATCTCACGATAAATTCATTACCAAATAAAAAAAATGCAAATAACACCTTGCAGATACACAACGGACCTAGGATAACTTTAAATGAGGACTTCAATAGAGCCAGGGGAAAATAAACACTGAAACTATTGTTTTTCATTTTAAAGGAAGTCCTCAAATTTAAATGGTTTGAGCATTTTGTCAGTTCTCATTCATTTGTATTCCAGTACAATAAGTATTGCAACTAAGTCTTCATCATCACCTCATCACAAAATCCAGCCACTTCAAAAAAATTGTACAGAAGGAGAGCAATTTTGGTCAGGCATAGCCAAATCTGAACAGGCCAGGCCATAGCTGCTAAAGGTGCGCTTCATGCAGGGCACATCACCTGAGCCTCAAGTACAATGCTGCTTTTATAAGGGTTTATGTTGATAGGGATGTTGGAGAGAAGAGAATGCCTATCATACTAAGGGAGTAACGAAAATGTCACTAATGCTTCAAGTTCAAGTGCCATGTGTTATATGAATGAACAATTTCAAGTGCTTCAAGTTGGTTCTGCGAAAAGTAGAAGAATGTACAATACAATCTATGTAATCACGCTCAACACTAAGGCAAAGGGATAATGATTTGAGGTTTAGTTGGTTCTAGATATTTTGAAGAATAATTCTTTGTCATCAAGATCTAAAGTCGTTTAAAAATGTTTTGCATTTTGCTGGGTTTATTATGCGGGTCTTGACAAGTTCTGATTACCTCATTCCAACCAGGCAGAAACAAACAAAAAAATGGAAATTGTAGTCGTTTTCTAGAATTAACTCAAACAGGTTGTGGAATTTAAAGCTATTCCTTTCCTTTACCTTTCATTCCCTTTTGTAAATTCATTTGGCTATCCTTCTATGAACCAAACGCCCCCTAAATTTTTTATAATTTTAGTTTTTATCTTTAACTACGTGCTGTATTAACTAATTAGTAGTAATTACCTCATAGCATGGTATTCACTAAAATTTCAATAAAGCAACCTAGTATTGTTGGCTTGAGTATTTGGTTACTTCGTTTATCATTCAACCTTTTTTCTAGAAGTTATGTTTTGCAATTATTTGCGCCTAGTGTATCTTGGGAGCACGCCTAACCTTCGGACGCATCATAGTGTGTTTTGTGCATTCAACAACTATGGGTCTGGCTAAAGAACCGTGCTTGGGTTAGCTTAGATTAATTACAATCAAACCAGAACACGCTCGCTAGTGCAACAGCACTGTGACAACCAAATAGCTTTATTTCCAATTACTACTCCCCAAAAACAAGGAAACACAAACATAACAACATGAAGAAGCCAATCATTTAAAAAAAGAGGCATGCAAAAATTGACAAATTTAATAAATTAAAAGGAATAAATATTACGAACTCCTGAGTCCAATTTGGAGACAGATAGGGCGGATTAGATGCAGACGAGTACCTTTCCAAGATATGCCCAAGCAACCGCTGAAGATACTTCCAATTGCAGTCCCCTAATGAAAGCGTGTTGTCTCATTGCATTATGACCAGATAAACAACCGAGTGCAACCCAGAACTCATGATTGTCACCCTCAAGTAACAAGCCCCCCATTGCCATCTTCTCTGATAGCTGCCTGGTGAAAAGGATTGTAAGGGAGCCAAGGAAGAAATGTATCTAATATAGCATGTGAAAATGAATGCAAAATACACAAAATCCATAACTTACCAAGGACATATATCATGTCGAAAATTCTCTTCCATGGAAGAAATGAGATCCAAGGTTAATCCAACATCTATATAGAGATTAGCTTGCCATGGAGCCAAGTGTAACGCCTTTTGATATGACCTGCTGGCAGACGTTACAGCCCAAAGGCATGTTTGTTTCCAGGAACGAATGGAAGCATCCAAAGTTTTCAAATCAAGCATTGCATTTTCATCCACATCCATCCAAGGAAAACATTTTGCATAGGTGAGCTAGTAGGAAGAACACATCTTAGTTAATTACAAAAATATTGCCACTTCTAACCTCTAAGCATCATCAAACATAACAAAAAGATACGTTGAGGGACTGTTTCATGATAAGAAATCCAAGTAAAGTGTACGGATAAATAAATAAATAAATAAATAACGTTAGCATGATTATACAAAGAAATATCACTAAATCAGCATACAGCAACGCTAAGTTGCAATCAAACCTAAAATATATCACATATTGTGTCAAAATAAACACTAATAAAATTAAACTTATATGATTCCAAATTAAATAGGTAAGAGATCAGCACAGATCAAATTGTGGTATATCTCCACTTGGTGAATTTAAAACAAAAATTATACACTAAACTGAAAGTGGAAACTAAGAAAGTGTTTAAACGTGAATATTAATTGCTATGGGAATGGTAATCTTCTGAGTATAAGGAAACATGCACTGACAAACACACACTAGTTATAATCATGTACACAAGAAATTTCTTCCTTTGATAGCTACTAAAAAACAAGTTGTAAAACTCCCACTATACAAGAAGATGGTAAGAGTAAAGGGATAACAAGCCCCACTAAAATATGCTTACTTGAATATCACCATTTAACTTCCACATACATGAAAAATTTCCAGCTGTTCTAGCATTTGAATCTGCAACTTTCCTAGCATCCTGAGATTATTTAAGAACCCACTGTTACGAAAATTTATTTTGATGAATGAAATTACATAAACATGATAAGATATATGAGATGTGTAGCTAACCAACCTCCAATAGCGATGCCCCCCATTTCCAAGCACCCAAATTCATACATTCCTTTGACAAATTGAGGAGTCCAGCAGCTAATCCAAAGTTTGCAGACAGATTTTGAGGTGAGACCTCAAGAGCTCGTTGAAATTGCTCAACCCCCTAATCATTAAAAGAACATTCTATAAATTGTTATTCAAGTCTGAACAAAGCTAGAATAAGCGACAAGAAAAGCAATTGTGCAATAAAGAACTTGTCAAACAATTATATCCTATCTGGTCACTAACAATTAATTTCTTTAGAAAGTTATTTTAACCAATTTCTGAAGGATATCAACAACACATATTAACATGAAGCACCAAATGGATTATAATAAACCAACGTCAGGAACATACTATAAATCAGATATGAAATGTTCATCATATAGTAAATACCTAGGTAGCATGGAAACTGACACCGAAATACGCCATTTCTAAAAATATAGTTAGGAAACTGTGGGGAAACGTGTAAATAATGAAAATATAGGGGTATATATATAAATTTAAAACTTACACATATATTCATATTTTTTTACTCTTATAGAAATAGAAACTAACACAATAATTAAAAAGAATCACTTTATAGTCTACAAGAAATCTTAAAACAGTTGTAGATTATCGTTTTAGTGTATTAATTGAAAAGAATTTTTAGTTTACAAGAGTGACAGTCAATAAAAAATTGAAAAATTTGTTGGAAACAGTTTCCCTAATCATAAGAAAACAAGTTTTCAACTTTTATTATTTACAGAAACGGCCGGGAATGTCTTACCGGTTTCCGGAACGGACATGTAACGTGGAAACGCTAAGGAAACAAGTTTTCAACTTTTATTATTTACAGAAACGGCCCGGAAATGTCTTACCGGTTTCCGGAACGGACATGTAACGCGGAAACGCTAGTGTCTAGGAGTTTCCATGCTACCTAGATAAATAATATTGCTTAGACACTAGCAGTTAAATAAAATTATAAGAATTAGGGAAATTGCATTAACCCACCAATTGACTTCCAAATATAAAAGAATTTACTCTAAGCTAGCCAACCATTGCCATACTTAGTTGACAAATTTTAATTTTTTAAAAATCAATAATAGGTGTTGAAATTTAGTTGACCAACAAAACACCTCATTGTATAATTGCAAGTAAAATTTGTTTGGATTGGTTAGTAGAAATTATGATAATAAGTTGAATTTTCATGTAATCCTCCAAAGAAACAATATACATGTTTGTAGAATAACAAATACGCACTTGCATTGGTTAAAAACATAACAAAAGATATAATATAGCAGGTTACTGATGCAGAATCAAAATACTAAAAACAATCCTAGGGTCTGCCTTTTCCCATGACTTAATCATAAAAATAAGCCTCAAGGTACATTCTTTCAAAGAATGTCTTCAATAATTATCTTCCAATTTTTGGGAGTCCGCATAACCATATTTGGTAAAAGCAAGCCTTTGGGCTCTTCAGGTTCCACTTTATCGCCTGGGTGCCTATTAGACTTGTTCACAGGCCGGCCCGGCCCGAGCCCGCTTCAACGGGCCAGGCTTGGACATTTATTTTTTTCAAAAACCCGGCCCGAGCCCTAGCCCGAGCCCGAGCCCGAGCCCGAGCCCGTCAAAGCCAGAATTTTTATGGGTCGGACTTGTTTTTATATAAATACCCAAGCCCGGCCCGAAGAATAATTTTATATATTTTATTATATATTTATATATTAAATTTATAACTATTTTAAAATTTTATATTTTATACTATTAAATTTATATACTTGATTGTAATAAATTTTACCAAATATCAAAGATTTTAAGTAAACAAAGCAATTATGTTTAAAATTTAAATATATTTTGATTTATTTTATATTTTTTCTATTTAATTTAATAAAAAAATTTATAACAAAAAAAATATTCACGGGCCCGGGCCGAGCTTGGGAATTACCTTGTAAACTCAACCCAAGCCCGAAATAAAATATGAGCTTGGGCCGTGCTAGGGTTAATATTTTTATTAAAAAGCCGGCCAAACCTGGCCCGAACCCAGCCCGTCCTGGCCTGCCCGACGAACAGGTCCAGTGCCTATCAAGCTCCTCACATGCAAAAGACGCACGCCTAAGCGCATCAGGCTCTATACCCTAGGTATTATAGGTGTGCGACTAGGTGCGCCACCAAAATTAAGTTTTTAAAAAACTAATGATTTAGGTAAGTTTAGGTTTTAGGAAAGAAAAGAAACTATTAATACAATTGTAAATTATCTATTTAGGTCTCTATGTTATTTATAACTACAACAAGTTCATATACATTAATATAGCAAATTTATGGTATTCCATAATTATCATTTCTATTTATTTCAATGTCGCGCCTGAGCGCTGCACCTAGGCTCCAGGACCCTTTTGCACATAACATGTGCCTAGCGCCTCCAACTATGTGCATACTGAGGTTAGGGTGTTCTTAAAAAGGATAATATCTCATAGTAGGGCGAGCCCTTGAGCCTTTAGGGGTTTTAGGTTAATTTTTGCGCCTAGAGCGCCCCAAGGCGCGCCTAGGTGGCCAAAAAGCCCAAGGAGCGGCCTTGAGCCTTAAGTGCGCCTCAGTGCGTTGACTACTATGTAATATCTTATTGGAGATAAATCACAAATATACCCACCATCATGATAACAGGGTTCATTGGTTTGTTTTATCTGGGTTTACAAGCTATTTTAACAAAATAGGTGTTCATGACAAGGCTATATCATCTAAAGTTCAAAAGATATTTCATTAATTTAAAGTGGTTGGAAATTGAAATGACATAAGACAAAGTCCAATACAGAAGCCTAGAGATAGCTCAACCATAGTAGTCAAGGCGCCGAGGCGCACTCAAGGAGCAAGGCCACGCCTTGGGCTTTTTGGCCGCCTAGGCGCGCCTTGGGGCGCAAAAATTAGCCTAAAACCCCTAAAGGCGCAAGGGCTTGCCTGAGAGCCTAGTCACGCCTAGGCGCGCCTTTGACTACTATGAGCTTAACAGCATTAAATAAGTACATCATAGGAAACAGGCATGGTGGATACATCAAAGGTTCATTCAAACAAATGTTAAAATGAAAATCAGCAGCTAAAAAGCATCAATAAGGTGTAAGATGGGTTATAGACAAAAGAGAACTATGTTTCAAAATAAAAGATGATACCTTTCTGAAGGAACCAAGCATCAAAAAGATATTTCCACTTTCAACTAAAGCAAAAACACTTCTATCTTCCAACTCAATGGCCCGCCCATATGACTGGTAGTAGCAAAGCATTAACAGAACATCACAAGAAAAACTGGTGTGAGAACTTAACTTATATTCGAAACCCAAATCAAATGCATCATGCATGCACAGCTTACGAAAAGATGAAGGTGGCTCTTTGGAGCACAAACATAATCTAGTGATATATATATTCAGACAATTTTAACATAATCTGTTGTAACCAAAACCAAACATGCAGTGGCAGATAATGATGTAACATAATAACGAAAAAATGACAATGTCATAAATTAAAGGCAGTAAATGACTCATAAAATGATGGCTACAGCTATTCCCTACATAAAAAGAGTTGACAAGAACAAAAATAAGGCACCTTCGTAGCAGCAGTAAACATGCCTAGTCGCTGGTAGGCAAGTCCCAGAGCCTAAAGCAGAAGGAAACAAGAAAAGAAAATTCAGATGTATAGTGCAAAGCAGTCAACAATCCACATTATGTTGGAGCGGAGAGTATAAGCAGTGAACTTACTTCCCACAGATCAGCACAGGTAGGATAACCTCGAATGGCATGCTGAAGACACTGGACGGCTTCAGACCACTTAGTGTGATGAAGATGCAGGTAACCTAATCGCCGGAAGGCCCAGAAGGCCCTGGGTGACTTTTCTGAGGCTGCTTTGCACAATGCCAGCTGTAAGCTCTCCTTCCCAGAGTTGTCCAACAGATCGCAGAGAGCTTCCCCAGATTCAGAATCATCAGGGTTAAGGGTGACGGCTCTTTGGTAACACTTGAGAGCCCTCTGTGTATCAACAGAAAATCGAGAGTAGTAAATTCCCAAAAACCTAAAAGCTGCTGCATTATTGGGATTCAATTTCACCGATATAACAAAATTCTCAGCGGCTTTCTCCTTGATTTCGCTAGAGTCGCCTCCTTTCTCCCATAACAAGAGCGCCTGGCATTATACACATGAATTGATCAGAATCGCCATGAAAAGTGCAACTTAAACGTTAATATGGAAAAAAGAAAGTAAAAATGTAGTTACGAGATTAAAACGGATAGAAGGATCTTCAGGATGAGCTTCAACCAACTCCTGCAAGTTTGTCAACTTAGCAACGTAATCCTTTGCTTCATCATCCTGATAGAATGTCGCCATTATTCAGTTTCAGAAAATTAAGAAAGGAGGGGTGGCCGAAGCACCATTTCGGCACGGTTGAGTTGGAGCCCTAATTCTGGTTCGATTGTGCCCGGAGGCTCGATTAGTAGGGAAAATAATGGATTAGTCCTTATATTTTGCTCAAATGATCAATTAAAAATTAAATACTAAATTTTTAAACTAATATGAAGCTGAAATTTCTTGTTATTTTCTTTTTATAAATTTATTATATATGGATAAAATTTTAGAGTGTGGATTATAGTGACGTGGTTATTAACAAGGTAAATCTCACTTTATATATTATTATCATTAAATCAATTATCACATGTCTGATTAAATAATGATATGGGATAATAACTGAAATTTTATTTTTAATAAAATCATCATAAAATTTATCAAATTCCAACGATGATCCAAAAATTGCAAAAGGAAAATACAGTTATTTTGAAAATGAATCCAATACTTTAATTTAAAATGCATTACTATTTATTAATTTTTTAATTGTTTCAGGTATACACTTGGTGGTGTTGTGGCTATGCATATGATAGATTCATAGCTAGTTTGAAATATTAAAATTAAAAAGTTTAGATGTGATTTGTTTGCTTTTATATAAATTCCACTTGGAGTTTATATATTTGGTTTTCTTATAAGAAAGTATATATCTATCCGATGATTTAATGTAAGACCTGGGCACGAGCCCGATGACCTGCGGGCTCCGTCCATGTTCGCTCTTCATGGGATGGGTTTGGATAAGGTGATTGGAGATTATGACTGACCCGGCCCGAACCCGAAGTGACCCGAGTAAAATATACGTTAGTCTTGGTTTTAATAACAAAACCCAAGCCCGGCCCATCCGGCCCGAAATAATAATTATTATGTTAAAAATATATATTTATTTTATACATTCAAAGTAAAAAAATTTATACAGTTGAAAATTTTCATATTTTTTTTGCTAAAATTTAACATTTAAACTCAATTTCGTAACATATACTGCAAACATATTTGGAATTATTTTTTCACAATTATTTTTTAGTAATAAATATTAAGTTTTTTTTATTTGAAACAATTAATGGTTAGCCCCGAGGGCAGGGCTTGGTTTTGATTATTTTATCAAAAGATCCGGCCCGGCCCGAACTCGATGCATTTTTTCATGGGTTTGGGCTGGGCTTGGACGATTCATCATTCAGCTAGGCCCTATAAAGCCCGGCCCGAATCCTACCCGACACATGCCCAGGTCTAAATGTAATACATTAATATAAGCATATATTCAAAAATTTAAAACAATAAAAGAGCTTAAATGCCTCGGTCATTGCATTAAATCAAAGTTCTTTAAATGTACATGTTTAATCAAGAATATAATATTGAATTGAAGATCATTTGGTTCAATTCTAATTCGCTCTATGAATAATATAAGTAGAAGTGAAACGAGAGAAAAAATATTTAGTTATATGTGTATTGTATATCAAAACTAATTACATGGATAAAAATTTGTTCAAATGGTGTCTGAAGTCAATTTTTGAACTTTAGATAATCCTGAATAGGGGTGTTAACGAGCTGAACCGAGACCAAATAATTCTGGCTCAGCTCGGTTCGTGAATCAAAATGGTCGGGCTCAGCTCAACTCGAAGCTTGTTGAGCTTTGGAAATTTTAGCTTGGCTCGGGTTCGTGAAAAGCTCGGTTCGAGTTTGCGAGCTCACGAGCCTAAACGAGTTGAACATATGTCTTTTACAACGAAAAATAAAAGTGTTTTCCTTAAGTATTTCAACTTTGATGATTAAAATTGATTTATAGCAACACACTAGTTAAAAATATTACATCAGTAACACTATATTTTACTATATTTTTAAAAATAAAATCAAAAAATACATTTCACGTACGAATAATCATTACTCACCAAATATATACAATTTGTTTTTCATTAATTTATTAAGTAGGATAATTGTACGAACGTGTTCACGAGCGCTTGGTTTGGTTTGTTAATATCTCAAACTCGAGTCGAGCTTTATCAAGTCAAACTTTGGCCGAGCTTTTACCGAGCCGAATCCCGAAGTGTTTGCTATCAATGGAATTAGCTACTAATTGCAGAGATCAGGGCTGAGATTTGAATATATCAGATTTATTGCAATTAGTATTAGTTGTATATATATTTTACCTTAAATAGGTTAGTAATAATTGCTGTAATTACTATAATTATTT
>CATIWQ010612005.1:0-19646 GCA_949673415.1 Euphorbia schlechtendalii | reverse complement strand
GATGAGTAGTAAGTTTCGATATATATTTCAATGCAACATGAATTAGTATAAGTTATATAGTTTTAGTTTAATGCTTCCGATAAGTTTAAGTGGAGTAATATCTAGTAGTATTCTTACTATGAGTTTTATATGAAAATCTCGGATAAGTCCTACAAGTATTGAGTGTGTTTAAACTGCTGGGAAACTATGGCCATAATACATTGAAATTGATCAATAAAGGATGAGGGTATTAAGAGTGAAAAATCAAAAAAAAGAGAGGATAACCAATGAGTTATGCAAAAGGTGAGGAATTGTACGGAGCAAAAACTACAACCATTCATTGAGTGAAAAACAATATAGCATAGCATGAAAAATGGGTGCAAAGTACAAAGTACTTCAAAAACATATGCTTAAAAGAAAAAATGAGAAAGTGGTATGGAGTATAAAATGCAACCACTAAGAGTGTTTTTAGCATCCTAGGTTACCTAAAAATGCCTTGAGAGAAAATTGTTCAAATGGTGCTTTTGTGTCCTTTATACTTTATACTATGCTAAAGAGAAGGAAATATTCGAGTATGCATATAACGCTTATATGAAGATGTGATTTGGTTGAACCTCCATTAAGAGCAAAGGTATGCAACTAAACTATATAAATTGCACGTTACTAATTTGTGGAAAATTTCAGACTTTTACTTGAATCTTATGCAACGTGGGAATGTGGTACTCACTGCAATAGTCTTTCACCAAATGAGGTACGAACTTGAATACTAATTAATACACTTCTATTGAATTTACCTTGAGGACAAGGCAAAAGTTAATTGTGGGACTGTGATAAGTGTATAATTACACTTAGTATCATGATAGTTTTACACATTAAACACTATAGTTTAAATCATTTTTATACTTCATATAAAAGATTTCACATGGTATGTAGTTATTTTTTATGCAAATGCAGGTACTAGGTAAATCTTGGGAGTAAAATGATCAAAAGTGGAATTCTATGAAAAAAGAGTGAAAAGGTGTAAAAGGATGCGTTGAATCAAAGGATTTGGTAAAGTATCGAAGATGTCAATGATCGGTAGAAATCACAAAGAGGATTCATGTGAAAAAGGCATGTCACGATTGTGACACACATATTGGTGTCGCAACTTGTTAACTTTCACAACAGAAAGATGCCAATCAAGTGTTCATGATCGCGACATATATTCGTGATCGCAACCTTGATGGTTTTTGGCCAACTCTTATCTTCTTTCAACCACTGGAAAAAATAGATCAACCGCCATCAACTATCAAACGAATAGACACCTATTGGAAGTCAACCAATCATGAATAGGTGCTTGTCCATTGTGGATAAGGTCAAATCCTTTCATCCAATCACATAGAAGTGATGCAATCATTCTCCAATGGATACGACTCTTCATTTGGATAGATGCAACCCTTCATACTCTATAAATAGGGCTCCAAACTCACCAATTTCGTGGCATGGATTATGAGTGATTATGTGTGTGTTATAGTACACGTGTATACATGGATAGATAGTAAAAATATCTAGATTTCGCTACGTTCATAAGTGTTAGCAAGAAAATGTATAAGTCAAAAAAGGTGTAGATTGTAGACCTTCTACTTGTCGTGATCGGTAAGGAAAAGTTTCAAGGGGGTATGGACTATGGAAAGTTCGTTGTCTATAATAAGTCGAAAAAGGTGAGGAATGTAGAATATCAATTAACTGCAGTAAGTCAGAAAAAAGGTGTGGACCGTAGAAAGTCCATTGATTGTAACAAGTCAAAAAACGTGCGGACTGTAGAAAGTCCATTGACTGTAATAAGTCAGAAGAAGGCATGGACTGTGGAAAGTTTATTGACTATAATAAGTTAGCAAATGTGTGGATTATGGAAAGTTTGTTGACTGTAATAAGTTGGAAAAGATGTGGATTGTAAAAAGTCCATTAAGTGTAATAAGTCAGAAAAGATGCGGATTGTAGTAAGTCCATTTGACTGTAATAAGTCAGAAACAGATGTGGAACGTAGAAGGTCCGTTGACCGTAATAAGTCGGGAAAAATGTAGACTGTAGGAAATCCATGACTGTGATAAGTCATAAAAAATGCGGACGTAGGAGGCTTGTTTTTATCCTAGGATCTGGATATAAGAAATTTTAGTATTACCTAGTAAAGTTTTAAGGTCTAGAAAATTGTGTGCCTCCTTTTCATCATTGTTTTGTCATGGTAGAAATTCTTCCAGCACGGCTTAATCCTGTAAAAAGAAGAGAGAAAAAAAATTAGAAAGCAATGTTGATACAAAAGTTAACAACATCGATGTCGATGTTGGCAACACTGGCATCGACGTCGACTTCCATGGACAGAATCCCTTAAAATCCAAGAAAGTCATTCTTTTCCCCCTGCACTTCACTTGCGATTTTCTCCCCCAAAAAACCTCTCCTTCCTCTTTTCCAAAGATTTTTCTGACTTTCCATCATAAGGACTAAGATTAAGGGTAAGAAGTCCTGCAATATCGCCACCTCGTCTCTCCCGATTCACCCAGCTGTGAGCGGGCGACACGGAGTGGTGGGCCAAGAGCTCGCAGATTCATAGTTGCGCTCCACTGGGGTGTTTGAAAAAGAAGAAAAAGCACCGGGTCTGGGACCCGGGCGAACAAAAAAGTTGAAAGAGAGAAAAGTGAAAACGTTTTAGATTAGTTCAAACCCGAATCCGCCATCTCTTAGTGTGGAGTCGCCACCTAGATTAGCTCTTTCCAGGAATTAGAGTCCTGTGAGGCTTAACGTCCGGGGGACGGCCCACCAAGACACAGAGATTCGTGTCCGGGATAAGTTGCTTATTTCTTAAGTGATCACAATATATTACATCTACAGAAAACTGTTTTCTTTTAACTATGCATATTCGCACTTAGGTTGTTTTTGGAGTTTATATGCATGATTCACGTATTGCGAAGTAATAAATCATTCACAAAGAGGAAAAATAAACCATCCACAAAACCGTAAGTAAATGCGGAAAGTAAAGGTGGAAAATAAAAATTACAAGACTTAAAAAATAGGGGGATGCAACCGCCCGCTATCCTATTAATTACATTTCTCGTAAAATATGTGCAATACCTTAAGGAAAATAAATCCTAAACATACATCTAGCCTGCATCCACAAAGGTTAGCACAGGGAATATATCATGTATGATCGATTTGATTTTGATGAGGCCCGTGTGGCCTAATTAAAACATCGGTGATTTGAAGTTGTTAATTTAAATAAAAATAGTTCATTTTTATTTACACATATGTTGGTCAATTTAATTAGTGAAAATGATCGCGTGGCAAAATGTGAGGTCTATTATCCGGGAATATATTTTATTCCCTTCGTGGGGGTATTCTAATACAAAAAAAATTAAAAAGAAATAAAAGAAGAAGGAGAATTAAAACATTATTTACAGTAAAAATAATTCCTAGGCCAAAAATAAAAACTAAAAAGAAAAGACGATGAACATGGAATTTGCAACTCTAGGAACTCAGAGGCTTTACCCCTTTTGGTGCGAATCCACTTCGGCGAGTCCGTTCGAACCCCGGGAACGTTCCTCGTTTGTTTTTATAGTTATTGTAAAGGTTGATGTAAAAGTTCAAAAATCTTCGTTTAATTTTTGGGATTTTAGTGTAGTTTAATTGGAAAAAAGAATTGGTTAGTTGGAAAATAAAGTGTTTATTTATCCAAAAGATAATCAGACTCGGGTTCTAAATTGGTTTTAGACCCGAGAATATCTAAGGATTTAAGAAGAAATTTGATTTTAAGATGAAGAAATTCAGGATCCAATAGTTTTTTTTATCCAAGAAAAAGTTAGAAGAAAGTGAGGAATATTGTTTTTATTTTTTTTGTTCTGAAAGAGAGGATTTTTCTCTCTGAATTTCCGGGCCTGTGTACTGAAAAAGACCCGACTATTTATAGAAAAAAAAGAAGTCCTGAAAAATCCAAAACATAGAGCCTCGCCGGTGAGGGGTCTCGCACGAGGGTCCCTTGTGAGGCCTCGCGGGAGGGTCCCTCGTGAGGCCTCACGCGGCCTGTGCGAGGCTCTCGCGCGAGGCTACCTCGCGAGGCTCCCTCGGGTGGCCTCGAGCGAGGCTGCCTCCGCGCGAGGCTCCCTCGCGATTGGGATTACGTCTCCTTCATTTTTTTTATTTTATTTATATATATATATATTTTTTTTTCTTTTTTGTAATTTTTTAGTTAAATAATTTAAAACGTCCGAGAAGGATTCCCATTTGAAGATCGTCGGATTGTCAAAAATCGTGTGATTCGAGGATAAATTTCCCGAAAAGCCGTCATCATTAAATGCTTGAGCTGGTACAAAATCCCATGCTCACACCAGCGATCCCGATGCTTCATTCGTGCTCCGTAGCTCAGGGGTATGTATTCGACTCCATGGATGATTTTGTGGGCTACTCTCTCAATTCTCCCATTACCTCCCTCATCCCGAGGTTCCATGAGTATGTGTCTATTGCCCAGGTAACCAAAGAATTCTTTATTTATTATAATTTCTTCAATTTTGAATTTTTTAGGATTTTAACCTAAAACATGGATTGGAACCGATTTCGTGTGGAATTGATCCATGAATAGGTAGTATTTAGGGTCCTTTAGGTGTTTCAGATGTTTAATAAATGAAATTTGGAGTTTTTGGGAGGATTTTTGGCCGAAAAATGTAGAGGGAAAAACTCTGGGTTTCTGCAACTATAACATTGGTGCCCATGTTGCTGTTGCAAACCTAACATCTTTTACATTGTGGTTTGTAAATCTTTACCACATTTATCTGATTTTGTAGGTAGCTAGTCAGTGTGGCCTCTTAGCGTATTTTTTAATGTACTTTTATATTACTCCACCTTAAATTAGTAGGAAAGAACTATGATAGGGAAGCCTCAAGGACAAGGAAGGCCCAATATGGCTTGAATTTCCTCGATAATGGAACATAATTCCTGAAGGGTGAAATGAAACATGTGAGTATCCAGATCCTAGAATGATAAGGCGGCCCCGATAAGAGCCGAGTTTACCTGGTGGAATGCCAAATATTGTAACCCCCACAGGCTAAATGGCTTCAATCTTGACCAATCAGGGTTTTTTAGGGTGCGTAGTAAGGATCAAAGCTATTGGTTGTGAGATGCCATGAGAAAGGAAGAAATCTAAACAGGCTAGAAAACCAACATTGACACTGATATTGCAGTATCAGTACTGATATAGGCCATGTTGGTACCAATGTTAGGTATATCAGTATCGATATTAGTCTAAATTGCATTGATATTGATGTGGTAATGCTAACACTGATGTTACCTACGTTAGTGTTAATGTATATACTTATAAGGGGAGGGATTTTCTAACGCTTACTTCGATGTCTCCTTTGCAACAACAAATTATTAGCTATAGATACCTGCAAATGCATGCGTGAGTTTGAAAATGGGCAAAGTTACTAATTGAACCGCAAAGGATCGAGAAAGATAGCACAAAAATGCAAGAGGGATGAAATTCACCCTAATCAAATTAGATAAATGTGGCAAAGATTTACAAACACCAATAATAGGGCTATTTCTAGAAAACCATGGTGGTAGATTACGTTGACAAAGTAAAGAAATGCCATGCCTGCTAGATTTACTAGGACATCAGCCATTTGTCTCCTGTAGAACTTCATCATTTTTTTACTTCTTTGCCATTCTCGGTGTGGGGGATAGACATAATTGGAGAGATCTGACCTTCCTCTACCAATGGACACATGTTTATCGTGGTGGCAGTAATTACTTCTCAAAGTGGGTGGATGCCGAATCTTACACCAACATCAACGCTAGGAAAATGGCCAATTTCATAGAAAAACACATATTTGCGCGAAACGGGATGCCTTACCATATTGTATCTTACAACGAAGTCCAGTTTGAAGGAGCAACAGTAGAACTAATAAAGAGGTATAGCGTGGAACATCAAGATGGTAATCACCTATAGAGATTCGGTAGACAAACTCCCTTTGGCAGTTTGGGGGTACCGAACAAGTATCAAGTCCTTGACGAATCAAACAACCTTTTCCTTAGTCTATGGCATGGAGGCAATTTTAACAGTGGAACTAGAGATAAGATCTCTTAGAGTAGCCTTGGAAGCTAAGTTGGAAGAGTTGGACTAGGCTAAGGCTAGGTTCGAGCAACTCAACATGATAGAAAAGCATCGCCTAAAAGATTTGGATCACCTGCAAATGTACCAGCAAAGGGTGGCTATAGTATACAACAATTGGGTCAAACATCGGAAGAAACCATTGAAGGTAGGAGACTTAGTTGTAAAGTAGCTAAAGCCTTTGAATATGGATGTTAGAGGAAAGTTTCAACCTAATTGGGAGGGACCGTTTGTAATAAAAAGGGCTTCCTTCTCTGTAAGGCAACGTAGCAACAAGCCTTCGCTAGTCCATTTGAACAAGCCAATGTCAATCAGGCGGTAATCGACGAAGAGAGGTGTGTTTAGAGTCAGATGCTCCCTCTGGATATCGAACATTCTTTAAGTAGCTAAGGATGTCTATGTACCAACATTTGGTTACTAATTCATCTTCCGTTGCAGCCATCATACAGTAATAAGGCTTCTTTGCAGACTATAGGATGATTGGTTTGATCAGTTGGGACTGGTGTCCCTCCCAAATGGATGCCAAAGTGGCATGGGAATCAACCATTTGATTCTCCTCTCGCGGAACATGGCGGAAGACACATTTGTAGAATCTAGCAGAGATGCCCTAGATGGCCTCCAAGTATGGTTTCAAAGATTCTTTCTATATTTCCCAATCTCTAGTGACGTGGTTGATGACTAGTGTCGAGTCTCCTATAACAGAGACCCTCTTTGCCTTATCTTTTGGTAGTGCTTCCAGCTTGAATAAGCATGCCTCATATTCAGCGCCATTGTTTGTGACCTGAAACTCGAGCCTCTTAGTTAAAGGTATGACCTCATTATGTGAGGTTATCAACACCACCCCAAAGCCCGCCCCATTCCGGTTCATTATGCCATCGAAGTACATCATCCACTCTTGTTGTAATTCCTCTACTATGGTTAACTGTTCATCTGGGAATTCAAGATCTTTGACATAATCAGAATCTAAAGCTAGGTTTGTGAGAAAGTTGACCATCGCCCATCCCTTTATGACTTTCCTGGTTATATATGTTATGTCAAACTCAGATAATAATAGCAGCCACCTGGAGAGTTTACTAGCAAGGCTGGGTGAGTAACAAAGATATTTCATTAGGTTAAACATCGCTACTACCTGCACTTTGTAAGACTGGAAATAATGGCACAACTTCTTGGTGAGCCATACCATTTCTGCTCAAGTCTTCTCCACCAATGTGTACTTAGACTCATATTCTAGCAACTTCTTGCTCAGATAGTACATGACATGCTCCTGTCAATCTTCGTGCTCTTACACCAGCATTGCTCCCACGGAGGATTCTTCGATAGCTAAGTAAAAGATTAGGGGCTTCATCGGAACCAGATGTTTCAGTACCAGTGGGTTGACCAAATACCACTTGATCTTGTCGAATGCAACCTGACATTGTTCGTTCCACATGATCGGCTATTGCTTCCTTAGTAGCTTGAAGATGGGCTCGCAGATGGTAGTGAGCTAAGCAATGAACCTGCTAACATATTGGAGGGACCCTAGAAAGGATTATACTTCCTTTTCAGTTCTGGGAATTTGACATGCTCTTGATGGCGTTGCTCTTATTCGAATCCATCTCTATTCCCCGTTGGCTAATAATGTGGCCAAGAAGTTTTCCAGACATTACTCCAAACACACACTTTTTAGGGTTTAGGAAGAGATTGTACTTCTCAATTTGAGTTAAAAATCTATCTCGGATCGTAGGATGTTCTTCTGGAGTGTTTTGACTTCATTATCATGTCATCCACGTAGAGTTTGACCTCCTTATGTATCAGATCATGCAATAGGGCAGTAGCGGCTCTCTGGTAGGTTTCCCCAGCATTCTTTAACCCGAAATGCATTACTTTGTAATGGAAAACCCCCCACTTTGTGATGAAAGTGGTATTGATCTTGTCATCTATAGCCCTAAGGATCTGATTGTACCTAGAGAAGCCATCCATGACAGAGTACATAGAGGCCTTAGAAGCGCTGTCTACTAAGACATCAATGTGAGGTAACTAGAAGTCATACTTTGGTGAAGTCCTATTTAGGTGTCTGAAATCCACACATACCCTAACCTTTCCATCCTTATTTACCACTGGGATGATGTTAGCTAGCCAAGTTGGATATTCAACCACTTCCAAGAATTTGGCCTCCATCTTCTTTGCTACCTCTATCTTGACATTATCTACCGACTCAGGTCGTAGCCTTCGTAGCTTCTGCTTCACCAGTTTGAACTACAGTTCTGTGGGGATTCTATGCTCTGTGATTTTCCTATTAACTTCTGGCACATCTTCATGCAACCACATGAATGCTGCCACATGTTGTTTAACTATTCGCATCATTTCTTCTTTCTCCTCAGTACCATTTTTGTGATTTATTTGTACCTAGAATGATTTCATGTAATGATGCATCATGTATGCTTAAAACGTTATGCGTATGTTCAGAAAAATGTATGTTGCCATCTGGCTAGACATCATACAAGTAAGAAAAGTTTTAATTCATTGAATTAAATGTTGCATAGGCATAATTGTTTACATCATAAATGTTTGATATGTCAAAGATTACATCATCTGTTTCTTCCTCCATAGGTGGAGGGTCTTCTTTGGTGAGGGGTTCCTCAGGAATGTTATCATGGCTTTTGGTGGATTTTAACACAGGAATTGTATCTTCTTCTTCCGTGGGTTTGAGCTTCGTCTACTATATCTCCTCCATGATTGTCCTCATTGTCACTGTCAGGGAGCTGTCTCTTGAACTTTTGCCTTTGATCTGCTTGGTCTTCATGGGTGCCAACAGGACCTTGGTGATAGCTTCCAATGCTCCTTTGATGTCTTCATTGTCAAATTCTAGTTAAGGTTTAGGCTCGTCTTCTTAGAACATCTTAGATTTTCCCTTATCTATGGCCAAGCTCACCATTGGGATTGGAGGATCCGGTTGGGCACCCTGGGTAACAGGCCCGTCATTAGTGACTGCTGTAATGAGAAGGTCTTTCTCAAAGTTGAACATATTATTAAAGATATCAAAACCAGGGACTTCTCTCCCACTCGTGATCAAGGTTTCAGCCTCTTTCCTATATTTCTTCTTCCCTTCTATTTCTCATACAGTTACCATATTGCAAAAGAGAGGCTTCTTATGTTTGTAGATCTTGCTTTTGAGAGTGAAGCCAAGACCAAATTTCAGTACCAACAAGATAGGATTGATGGTTTTAGTTAGACCTTGATGGTATTTCCCTAAGCCTTTTCTAGTTACGTATCCTTGGCTCTTCATGATCTACTTAAGCCCTTGAGAGAAAGGGCGATATCCAATGGGAATCTCCCCTTTCTTCTTCCCATTGGTAAACGTGGAAATCCTAAGTCCATGGAATTCCTCCTCAGCAAAGGCTACTACTGCCATGATAGACTCCTTATCAACCTCAATGGTTACCAACTCTTCTTGGTGTATCAGTTTGATCTTCTAGAGGAGGGTTGACAGGAAAGCCCCTAAAGCATATATCCATGGCCTTCCCAAGAGCAAGGAGTAAGAGACCGGGATGTCGAGTACAGTGAACCTGACTTCAGAAGCCACATCGTTCACCATCACCTCCATAGTAAAGGTGCCCACCACTCCACTTCTAGAGTTATCATAGGCCTCAAAAATTGTATCAGACCTTTCTAACATGCCTTCATTCATCCCGAGATGCGAAAGGACATTCAAAGGGCATAGATTTAGGGTGGAGCCATCATCGACCATAACACAGGGGATACACCTGTCTAAGATGTTAACCCTAATAAAGAGTGCTTAGTTATGATTCTTGTTCTCAAGAGGTAGGCTTGAGTCATCAAAGGAAATAGTGGTGAATTTCTTCACCAGGATGCCTTCTCCGATTGCTGCTCATAACTTTATGATAAACATGGTTGGAGTTGCATCCATTTCCATAAGCTTCTGGACTAATCCCCTCCGATGGGCTACAGAGAAGCGTAGTAATTGCCAGATGCTATACTTATCTATGTCCCCTTTAACTGGTGCAACAAAGGGTCGATATCAAGATAGTCCTCCTCCACAGCCGGGAGAAGTGGTGGTTCGATAGAGTCTCTTGCAATTTCCTTGATAGACGACTATCGTAGCTTGACGGGATTCTTCGATCTGAACACTTTTCCACTGCGAGTGATTTATAGGATCCCATTCTCAATGACCCGAGTTTTCAGGAGTGTCTGCCATGGATATTGAGTCTCATCCCGGACTCGTTTAGGATTTCGAAGTTTATATTCATCCAGGATTATTGGCATGGCTCTGTACACGATGGTTTCTCCCTCCACTAGACCAACCATGTCCTGCTTGTTCTTTCTCCTTGATCAGAGTATGTAGGCATTCAAATCTATTTGCTTTGCTTCCTAGTTGTTAGCCATTTTAGTCATGTCTCCCACCTCGTGGGAAGAATCAAATAAGTTGAAGGGCTCATGAGATTTACCCTAGTTTGAGGTGCTAGATCCCATGGAACTTATCACGAGATTAGATTGTGAGATCATTTTTAAAACATGGCCAGTAGGTAGTCCCATTCCTACCATGAGGACTTCACCTTCTTCCTCGTGGATTATCTGATCCAGTCTATGGCCCCTACAATAACTCTTTGATAGTTGTGAAGCGATGGGCAATAAGATGATTTTGGTATTCTGGGTGGGCTCCCTCGATCATCAATCTTACTAAGATTTCTTAAGAAGGCTTCCTCTTAATCACCACTTGTATCGCCATCCATCGACGGGCATATTCCTAGAAGGGCTCGTACTCCCCTTGTTGACATGCCAAAAGTTCCCTGAATTCCATGGTTGGTTCTCTTCATGCACAAAGTATCTTTTAAAGGCCCCAGATATGCTTCTCCAGTCTTTCTTGACCACCTCTAGTTCGTTCATATACCAGTTACCAAAAGCACCCGTTAACAAACAAGGAAAGAAGATGGCTTACTTTTCATATGAGAACCCCTGAGCCTGAATAAGAGTCTCGAACTTCGCCAAGTGAAAGGATTATGTGTTACTATATTTGAAAACCAGTATCCCACATAAATTGATCTAGGAGCATGAGCATGGCGCCGCTTTAGGGATCCTCAAAGCCCTTTTCCCCTCTTCTAGTCAAGCTATGGCTCGGCTAGAGCTACTACCAGAATCGATCATCATTATAAATTCCCCTAAGGCCTCGCTTTCACACTTGATGGCCACTCTTCCTTTTTTCAGGGCTAGCCCTCCTTTGACTTCCACTAGTGTTTCTTTTCCATCAGGAGAATCTGCGGGAGTTCCTCGAATGATTCCCCTTTCAGCCGTACTTGCCACAACTGGGGCCCAGCTAGGTTAGCTTTCACGATCATTTCTAGCACTTAGTCTGATGTCATGCCCGATCCTACCATGTTGATCTGCTACCCTGAGTCTGTAAAAAAACCAGTCTAATCTTGCAGCCATGCGAACAGACTTTCAAAAGTATGGAGCTCCATCAGACCAAGACATATGTACGAGTGTTTGACCCCGTTAATTAGCATCTGTACCAAGACATGCTCTTCTAGTCTATACTGTATGCGAACTTGAATATTCATCCCATGCCTGGTATATTTTTTGAAGGACTCGTAGCTATTATGGAAGCATGTCGTTGGCTCCCTCAAGGTGGTTCTAGGTCTTTGCAAATGCACGAAGTCCTTAATGAAGGCTTCGGAGATGCGCCTCCAATCATGCTTTAATAGCCTTGGTTGATTCCCATACCACTCTTCTGCAGCCTTGGACAATGAGCACAGGAATAACTTAGCTAGTTCAAAATCAAGGAGCCCTTGCACTCTCATGAAGGTCTCGAATTTGAGAACGTGAAAGGTGACTGAATCCCTTTCATCGTATATAGGCCTTTTGCATAGGCTATATCCTAGACCTGAGCAAGCCCCAGAGTTATGAAACTAGCAGCAATGCTTATTCCTTCAGCTTGACTTGGTTGGGCCGGGACCTTTCCTCAGTTTGATTGGGATATCATGTTAAACACGTGGCTAGATGGTATGCCCAACCCTACCATTATAATCTCTGGCAGTAAACTTTAGAATTCTGCATCTATCTTCAATGCCACCCAATAAGTTCCTCGAAGTCTGCATATTCACACGAGTTGAGATGGTGGTGAAATTCAGGCCGCGCTCCACTAATCAACATGCCATTAACACGATTTTATCAGGTTTCTCCTTGACCATCAGCTGAATGGATATCCATCGTGAGCTATACTCCTTGAACATCTCATCCTCATCTTGGATGCAAGCTGCCAAATTTTTCATGTTGGCCTCAGGTGTCTCAATGTATAAGAAATCCAGCTTGAAAGGGTGAGAGATTTGATGCCAATTACCCTTGGTAGAAGGAGACTACATCAAGTACCTATCCCCCTCAATTCTTGATACTTAACATGGGAACAATGTTGCTAACATATCATCCGAAAGACCTTGTGTTCTCATGAGGGTCTCCTACTAGAAAACGTTAAACTCAGGGCATCCTGGTAGTCGTATATGGACATCCCGCACAACCTGAACTTTGGGCAGTGACAACTTTCAATCTTCTCCAAGCTGTACTAGTTCATTCCCAATTCCAGGTTTGTGTTCACGTGACGGGGATCGATTCCTGATCTGATCATCATTACGGAATCTTCTACCAATTTCCCTATACGTTACCAAAAAAACATTTTCTTCCATTCCTAAGCCTATCATCCCCACCTTATCTTTGAATTGAGGAAGGGGGTTGTTCATCGTATTGGGCTTTAATGCAGGATCTTCTATCACCCGATCCTCTATCAACTTACGGATAGCCCTCAAGAGGTCTTTTCAATTGTTGGTCCTATGGATGGCCACGACATGGTAGTGATAGAAATTGTTCTTTTCCTCTAGTTTGGGGTGAACCTAGGGCTTCATGCTCTCCAACTTCTTCAACTCCCTCAATTTGGTGAAAAGGAATCCTAAGTTAGCAAAGTAGGGAGAGGTCCCATGATATTCTTCCTTTCGTAGGTGCATGAATGTCACCATCTCTATCTACACTACCTGCACCGCCACCTGCTTCCCCTTCAGCTCGGAGGAGGTGGGTGCTGATGAGGACATGGCGTCAACCTTCTTATACCAAGGCCTACTAATTGGTGGAGCCACCGTCGCGTTAATGGCCTCAATTCTCTCCAGCATCTCCATTTTCTCAAACACGTCATTTTAGGATATGAAAGTATCTACCCCCAAATGGTTTCTATACACCGGTAAAGCCCCGTCTAAGAGCTTCACCATCATCTCGGATAAGCTGAGATAGTCTTTCAATATCACCTGGGTTTTCATCCACCGGCCATAGTAGGGCTTAAATAATTCCCCGGGCATTTGTTTAATGGCTTCTAAATTCTGCATTTTCATTTTCATCTAGGAATTAAACCAGTATCACTCTACCAATGCCTTTGACAAACGGTCCTAGTCGCTTAAAACTTCCAGAGCAAGTTGTTGTACCACTCTCTAGCCTGCTCACCTAGAGTGACGATGAATAACTTGGCTAGCATTCTGTCCGAAATTCTCCTTACCCTCATCACCATCTAATAATTTGCCAGATGAGATTTGGGATCTCTCTCTCCTTTATACTTTACCAACTTTGGCATGACAAAGTTGCCAGGAAGCCAATCTTCCTCATGCATCACCGGAAGTGTTGGATAATGGTTGGGAGATGCCCGGAGAACATATGCGTATAGGTGGCTAGGAATTGTTGCCAAAAATCTACTATGTTTTATCCCTGTCCCTAAGACATTATACCCTCATCGTATTAGTGAAATCCCAGCTGATTAGGATGAGTAAAGGTCGCAGGTGGTGGGTGAGACTGGCCATGAGTAAATGCCATGCCTCCGGAGCCAATGGCAAAGCTTGGCACGCCTATCAAATGAGGGCATAACTTGTACTAGCCTGCTAGGGAACACATTCCTACGTGGAATAGGGTAGGGGTAGTAGTGCTATAAGGTCTTTCTTTTTGAGAGCTGAATCTAGGAGGAGCGAAACTAAGAGATGGCCTATTGACTGGCATCGCTAACAGCTAAGTTATTGATTGCAGGGGTGGTGCGCTAATAATCTGATGATTGATTAACCGGATCCGAACATATGCTACGGCTGGGCTACCGTGACTGGTATGAACTAGTCACCCCTAGAACTTTACCCCACTTGAAATGGTCTGAACTGTGTTGGACCATTCCTGGTGCTAAACTAGTATATATTGGTTAAAGGACTGTTACTCGGAAAGGATAGTGGTTTCCTCGCCTAAGGATAGCCATTAGTGAGGGGTTGAACGTTCCCCGCATTTTTTAAATCTGACAATCGATTGGAATTAAGGTTCTCCACTTAACTCGGCCAGGCATGATTCTAGATGGATTGGCTTCTAGTGCATTTGCAATTTCCCCACTAATGTCTGTTGCGGGCCTTGAGTCTCGGTGAAAGGCCCCTCAGGAGCGAAATGGCCCCTAGTCGTATTGTTGTCTTGGGAGTCGGTCATGCTTAAGAATTGATCCCTACTTAAGTTGAAGTTTTATCCTGAACCTGACCTAGACCATGAATCATCATTAGAATCGGTGTATGGGACCCCCTTGTATTGGGACAGAATGCTCCCTTGCCTAGCTATGACGGGAGATATTTAAACGAGGCGATGATCAGTCCTTCTCCAAACCTTTGCTGAAGCACAACGAAATGTTTATCAAATCATGCATAATGTATGAATGAAGTAAGGGTTATGCATGCAACGGAGTTGATCATGGCATAAATCTAGTCGATGAGTGCTAACATTTGGGAAAAGGTAATGTCAATGCAAAATCCAGGCCTTCCTACATGGTATAAGGCCTATGGTGTTGATGGTTTTGCCATATTACCCATGTTATAACAGGCTCCTCGTAAGTTTACGAGGAATTGGGAAAATAGTGTGTTATACGCTTTCTTTATACCATCTCTGGGGTGATAGTTATTTTGCCCCATTTGGGCAGATATTCGGGCATCCTTTGGGACACCCCTATGTTGTGGTCCTAATCTTAGGTGACGCTATCTTTGTGCATCTTCTAAAACTAGGTGGTAGGTATTAGTGCAATACCGAGCGTAACATGGCATGTGTGTGCATATTAGTGTCTACACAAAGATCATGGTTAGCGTGATGCAATACATAAAGAAATGCTCATTTGAATGCATGATGCGGATATGAATACAAAGCAAACAAAATATCTCATCCGATCTTATATCTCCCGCATGTAAGGGGTAGGCTTCTAATTCTAGGTTTGGTTAATCTTAACAATGCAAGGATATTAGGGTTTGTTCCTGCACGAAAATAAATGCATCTTGTTTTGGTAAACCTAGTGGAAGTGTCTATGGTTCCTTATATGAGTTCGGTCAATGGGTTATTGATGTTGTGAGCATGGGATTTTGTACCAGCTCGCGCGTTCAATGATGACGGCTTTTCGAGATATTTATCCTCGAATCACACAATTTTCGAGTATTTGAAGATCTTTGAAAGGGAATGTTCCTCGCCGCTAAGTTAGTTAAAAACTTAATTTTGAAAAAAAAAAAATATTAAAAATTGGTTAATTAATAAATCAATTTTGAAAAAATAATAAAAAGATAAAAAAATATTTCAAATTAAAAAAAATATATATAGGGCCGAAATGGGCTCGCCAAACAAGCATGCCCATGGCTAGCTGAGCCAGCGAACGCTGCTGGAAATTCCAACACCTCGCTAGAGAGTCCAGTGAGGCCTTGCTGGACTCCCCAGCGAGGGGTCTCACTAGAGAGCCCAGCAAAACGTTGGACTCTCCAGTGAGAAGCCTCTTTGGAGAGTTTAGCGAGGCCTCGCTGGACTCCCCAGCGAGGGTTCTCACTGGAGAGCCCAGCGGGATGCTGGACTCTCAAGGGAGAAGCCTCGCTGGAGAGTTCAACGAGGCCTCGTTGGACTCTCCAGCGAGGCTGCTGGATTCTCCAGCAGGCTCGCCGAAGAGTTCGAAAATTCAAAGAAAATTCTATTCTTCAGATAAAAAAACACAGGCAAATATTACAAATATTTTCTTTTGTATTTTCTTGGATCCAAAACACATTTGGATCCCAAATTTCTTCATCATAAAATCAAATTTCTTCACCTTTTTTTCTAATATCCTCAGATATTCTCGGGTCTAAAACAAATTTAGAACCCAAGTCTGATTATCATTTGGATAAATAAACACTTTTCCACATTAAACTACAATTAAATCAAAATGAACGAGAAACGCTCCTGGAGATTGAACGGATACGCCGAAGTGGATTCATACTGCAAGGGTAAGTGTTTAAGTTCCAAGAATTGCGAATTCCATGCTCAACTTCTACTTCATCTCTTTCTGATCTTTATTTGTGGACCTAGGAATTATTTTTGTTTCTTATTATTATAAATAATGTTGTAATCATCTTCTTCATCTTTTATTTCTTTTTAATTTTTATATTAGAATACCCCAACGAAGGGAATTAAAATTATTCCCAGATAACAGACCTCGCCTTTTGCCATGCGATCATTTTCACTAATAAAATTGATCAACATATGTGTAAAAAAAATGAACTATTTTTATTTAAAATCGAACTTATTCGATATCTCCTGTCCTAACCTTTGTGGATGCAGGTTAGATGTATGTTTATGATTTTATTTTTCCTTTGGGTATTGCACATATTTTTGAGGAAATGTAATTAATAAGTTAGCGGATGGTTGCATCCCCCGATTTTTTGAAGCCTTGTAATTTTTATTTTCTCATTTACTTTCCGCGTTTATTTACTGCCTTGTGAATGGTTTATTTTCCGCTTTCTGGATGGTTTATTATTTTGCAATACCTGAATTATGCATATAAACTCTAAAAACAACCTAAGTGCAAATATGCATAACTAAGAAAATACGGTTTTCTATAGATGTAATATAATGTAATCATATAAGAAATAAGCAACTTATCCCGGACCTGAATCTCTGTGTCTTAGTGGGTCGTCCCCCGGACGTTAAGCCTCACAAGACTCTAATTCCTGGAAAGAGCTAATCCAGGTGGTGACTCCACACTAAGAGATGGCGGATTCGTGTTCGAACTGAACTAAAATGTTTTTGCTCTCTCTTTCAACCTTTTTCTCGGGTCCCCGACCCTGGTGCACCTTTTTTCAAATGCCCCGGTGGACCACGCCTCTCATTCTGCGCGCTCTCAGCCCACCGCTTCGTGTCGCCCGCTCACAGTGGCGACTCCGCTGGGGATTTTTCTAAAAACTTGTTTTTCAATGGTTTTAGATTTTGGATAAGTGCCGAAAATTATTGATCACATTATTTCATTTTCTCTTAATTATAACATATTCATAATAACACATTGCAGTAGATGGGATCAGCTCATAAGTTTAAGGTAACCTTATTACAGCAAAGCTTTCTCTTGTACTAATCTCCTCCTTGAGAAAAGATATTAGTTGAGCGGGTGGAGCACTTGCTGCCATATCGCATGTACCTCCCTCAACCCATTCGAGGAGAGGTTTGGAGTGTATTTTAGCACAACAAGAACCTTCTACATCAACAACCCATTTACAAACCCTAATGTAAAGAACCCATAAGCATTTTCCGTAGGGTGTTACCCAACAAATGACCATGCATTGTATTTTCCTGCAAGTGCGCTCCTTAGTATCCCCACGATACTAAGATGAACCAAACTTAGGATAGAGACTAGCCAAGAACCCTACACGTGGGAGTTGTATCGCTGGAAGTTTGGATGTTGCATACTATGTGTTACACACTTATTATTGTACAAATGTCATACTTACAACGAATTTTTTCGCAGACACTCGAACGCACACACTCATGTACATATCGTCATCATCGATGTCACATACACTTAGGCACAGTTGACACTATAGATCATGTCACCCTAGGACAACATAAAACCACTTAGGAACATCACTTACCCCTTTCTAGCGAGATGTCTACTTGACATCCCGCTATAAGCCTGTACATGAAAAACATACCTTTCTTTTTTGCGTGATGTCCACTTGACATCCAACACTTAGCCTACAAGGGGCAATAACATTTCCACCACATTACCCATGAGATGTCCACTCGACATCCAATTCACAGCCCTTCCGGGGCAACTATACACACCAAAAGCCCAAATAGGATAAATACCTACATAAACCATCTTTCCCACATTAAAGGATATCCCAGTTGATGTCCTAACCTAAGCCCACACAAGGAAGACTTACTTCAAAAGCTAACCTTACCAAATCCTCCAAGGGTATACGCTTCATACCCGAATCATTCACCCACATACCCACAAACAGTGATGACCACATATGTATCCAAAAACTATACCCTAATTGGGCTAAATAACCAAATCATTCATTAGGTAACTACATACGATAGTTGTTTTCATTTTATTACGGTATGTCACACCGCTTACCTGAAACAATTTTGACCCCCTCATTCCATGAGACCTAGTCATAGTATAAAACCTTAAACCATTTTCCTATTACCACATAGGTAACTTAGTAACCTCACTTACATCACTCATGTTACGATGTCACATAGACATTGTACAAGTCTCAAATCCAACCCCCGATGTGGGACTTTCATTTCCACATGTTTTCACTTTTACCTAATGACTAACCTGTTATATTTCAAATGGATAGACATACATGTTATTTCACATCATGGCATGCTAACCCCTTCTGAATGCAGCCATAACATTAAAAATCTAATGCATTTCCCGCATCACGTATCGCATCATGAATCTTACATGCACAATTGAATCGTCTGCTTGTGTATCTAGGGCTTGGAAAAGGCCCACTCACAGCCTGGTCTACATTTCCCCAATTGTGGCCAATCTAGAGGGCGTTCCGTACGTTGACTCAAGTGAGGACTCGGGTTCAGACTCAGATTCAGTTCAACACACATCTATCATGGCCAATCCATGAGAAGTAGGTATGGGGGAAGATTGACATGTCCTTAAGGGATAAAATTCTCAGCAGTTATCGGTGAGTGCCGAGATTGCAGCTACCTTAAATGCCTTTGCCAATAGCGAACAGCTAGCATTGCTCATTCGCCAACACATCGGGAGGGCCCAGAATGTAGTGTCCCGCCCGGAGGTCACCCTCAACAATGTCAATCCAATAGGGGGATATCCTACCTTTCATGCAGTATCCTCAACTCCTATAGCCATTTATCAGTTTGGGGTAAGAAAAAGTCAGCCAAACTAGTCTCAAATTGGTCTACCAAGATATAACTTTGCCAGTCCTTCCCAATTCTTCCCTTGACAAACTATTCAGCCGACATTCACACCAGGGCCCTTCTACCAGTAGCCTATTCCCACTTGGAGTACGTCGGTTGCCTCACAATTCCAGGCACCTCAACTATCCCATTTTACGGCATAACTCCAGGGGCAATATGGCTCTTATCAAAGCATTGGGAACGCCATCCTTCAACAATAACGAATGGTGAAACTATGGCAATAGTTCTTGGCCCTTCACAGTGACCACCTAAGGAACACATACCCTACGCAACCGACAATGGGAGAAGAAGACAGCTTACCCCCAAA
>CATIWQ010611964.1:0-12601 GCA_949673415.1 Euphorbia schlechtendalii | reverse complement strand
AAGGGTTGTGTCCATTGGTGAAAGATTGCATCTCTTCATTGTGATTGGTTGAGAAGCTTTGATATAATCCACAATGGATAAGCACCTTTTCATGATTGGTTGACTCCTGATAGGCGTCTATTCGTTGGTAGTTGATGGCGGTTGATCATGCTTATCTGGCGGTTGTTAGTTAAAAAGATAATACCAGAAAACCATCCATGTCGCAACCGTGATATATATGTCACGACCGTGAATCTTTGATTGGCAATTTTCTATTTCTGAAGTAAACAAGTCACGACCGCGAATGATTGTCGCGACCGTGAATTGAGTTTTACTCAGTATTCTTCTTATAACTTCACCGATCTTTGACAGCTTCGATTCTAAGCCAAATCTTTAACTTCCATGCATATTTTTGCACCTTTTTCACTCTTTTTTCCTAGAATTCCACTTTAGCTCATTTTACTCCCAAGATTTACCTAGTATTTGCATTTGCATAAAAAACAACTACATACCATGTGAAATCTTTTATATGAAGTATAAAAGTGACTAAAACTACAATGTTTATTGTATAAAATTAATGTGATAATAAGTGTAATTATACTCTTATCAAACATTCGAAGCAAATGTCCACTCCTATGGCCACTAATACTATCTTAAGTGTAGAACCCAAGTTAATAGTACCTCACTACACTCAAAAGTTTTGTTGATAGCAATCAATATGGGATAGTAAAAGTTAATTGAACACTAAATATACTTTACTCAGTGTAGGAAAAGCCAAGTGCGTGCTGAGTACTATATAGTTTAAGTTATTATCACTTAGCTCATGCTGAGTTACAATATTACTTATCCAAAAGTAATTGTTTTCGTGGTGCTAATAATTATCATGACGCATATGCTACTAACCACATGTGTGAAGGAACAGAATATTCCTTTGTTATATTTTAGGAGAAAAAGACACTGAAATTAATAGAGATTCCTGTGGTCCTCACAACATTAAACGTGGCTATTCAAAGTGTCAGAAATTCCTCATTAAAATCAGAGAATAAAGAATGATCCCGTGAATTACATGGCGTATCAAAGATCTCCGCACATATCTCGCAACATTATCAAAGTCATCCAACAGAAAGACACCATGTTGCCTGAAGCGCAAATCTCTCAAAGATCCAGATTGCTTGAAGAAAAACAAGAATTTGGAAATTTAAAAAAATGGCACCACAATGTTCAATTCCTATTTCTAAATGTCCTGAAATCTTTTTCCAATGGGAAGATTTGAAAGATTAATTGAAATGAGAAATTAAAGATCTGCGATATCCTCAAAGTTTGCAACGGCTACTTCTCAGAAATTTACTATATAAATAGAAGACTGAAGTAAACGTTCAAACTTGGTGAATCACCTTGAATTTTCTAAGAGAAAAACCTTGCGAAAATCTTCTCTACTTTCAAGAAATTCACTAGTAAGCAATCTGCAAACAATCAATAGTTTTATCAATTTGTAATAGAGGGAATCACTCATAGGATTAACCTTGTAAGGATTCAACGTATTATAAGTTGAATTCAGTTCGCTATATCTTATTAATCTTGAGTGTCAATTTGTGAAAGGTACCCAAACTAGGTTTGAGCGGTAGTTAGAAAGGAGGAACTTTCTATAAATAGAGTCTACCCACTGTAAAGGCTTCTCTGCCTATTGAAGGAATGAACCACTAGTGGATTAAAGCTCGGAGACGGTATTCGGGGAATGGAGGTGGGCTAGGGGCCGAACCAGGATAAAATCTTAGGTGTATCATTCTAACTCTAAGTGATTAGCTTCACCAGCTTCTTGCTCATTCATCTCTCTCATATCGTTTATTTGCTTGTTATCCAACTCGTATTGAGTAATCTTTACTTAGTTGAAGGTTGAAGATAAACTGTGCCAGCTGAGCTGAGCTATTTATATGTTTTTATATCGCACTAAGCATGCATATAAAAACCATACTAAGTTAACTTAAATTGAAAAAGGTCTAAAAGATAACCCAGTTTACGCATTCACCCCCCCCCCTCTGCTATTGTTATTAGCCAGTTTATAGACCAATAAGTGGTATCAGAGTAGTTGCTCAACTTTAAGACTAATTGTCTTGAGTCAGATCCTTAAATAGCATACAATAACTTCAGCTCAGGTTTTGTTCAAACAGTTCTTCTGAAGGAGGGAATGTCTGTTACCAGGACTCCTTTATTAGATGGTAATCACTATATGTTCTGGAAGAATCGTATGAAAAACTTCATCCAGTCTCGAAGTATGCAGGCTTGGCTCGCAATTGAGCTTGGCCCCAAAGTTCCTACTGAGGTCAGGAATGGTGTGCGTGTACCTCTAGATCTAGAGGACTACAATGATGTTGATCTAAGGCTTGTCAAAGAGAATGCCGCAGCTATTAATTTCTTACACTGTGCGCTTGATCTTACAAAATTTAACAAGGTCTTAGGATGTGAAACATCACAGGAAATCTGGAAGAAGCTGGAGATTACCTACGAGAGGACAGACAAGGTCAAGGAGTTGAATATAAATCTCATGCTGAGAGAGTATGAGATGTTCTCAATGGCTGGCAACGAAGGTATTCAAAGTATGAATACTCGGTTCATTAATATTGTCAATGTACTAAAATGACATGGAAAGGAGTTCAGCAAGGTAGAGCTAATCAAGAAAATTCTCCACATTCTCATAGTAGAGTGGGATTCCAAGAAGAGAGCAACCAAGGAAGCTCATGACCTTAAGACCTACAGTTATGATAAGTTGATAGGCACCTTGCTGACTCATGAGATGTTGTTGAGAAAGTACTCAGATGACTCCAAGAGAAATCAGGGCAAGGAAAGTAAAGCCATTATTCTCAAAGCAAACTCATCTGACAAGTCCACCAACTGCCACTTTGATGAGGAAATGGATCTTCTTACAAGGCGCTTCAAACACTTTATAAAGAAGGATGGGAAGTTCAACACAACAAGATGAAGTTTCCCAATAAAATTAAGTCAACTCAGCAGTGACATGGAGCTAAGGAAGGACTAAGGAAAGAGCTTAATAAGGACATTAAGTGCTTCGGGTGTGGAGAGAAAGGCCACATCCAGTCTAGCTGTCCAAAGGCAAAGAAGGATAGATTCAAGAAGAGATTCTCCAAGAAGAATGAAGCTCTTATTACTACTTGGAGTGATTTAGAAGAATCTTCATCTTCTGATGAAGAAGCCACTAATTTAGCCAATCTCTACTTGATGGCTATCGAAAGACAAGGCGAAGGCTCAACATCTACCTCTGGTACTTAAACATTTTGGAAATAACAAACTAACTAGGATAGAGAAATTTATTGAGTGCTAAGTATACTCTTAATTAATGAAGCTAATTTGAGAGATTTTAAGGAAAAACAACTTAGTTTCTTGAGTAATTAATTAAATTACGGCTTAGAGTAGGAAATGCTAAGTCTGTGATGAGTACTACATAGTTTTGAAAGATATCAACTCCGCTGTGCTGAGTTAGCTTTTATTAATTAAAAGTTATAATGTTTGACACTAAGAGAATTAATGACACTTGTGCTACTAACATGTTATGTGAGAAACGAAATATTCTTTAGATGCTTTTCAAGTTAAAAAGCACTGAAATTAAAGAAGATTTCTAGTGGTCCTGAGAAGATTTCTAGTGATTCCACACTAAAGTCCAAGACAAAAGGAATTCTCTATCATGGGTCGTTTCTCAGTTTCTCAGCTCATCTCTCCAAATGTCAGTAATGTCAAGATTCCATATTGCTTTTCACGCACCTCTCTATCAGATTATTTTACTTGAGGACAAACAAGATTTTATCAACGGAATTTTATCATGCCTCAACATTCAAATTCTATCTCTAAACATCCTAGAATCTGTTTCCAATAGGAATATTTGAAAGATGTGAGGAGAAGAGAAATTGAAGATCAAACAAGGCGAAAAGTATACAACGAGTACTTCGCAAAGCATCAAGTATAAATAGAAGACTAAAGTAGACATTCAAACTTGTTGAATCACCTTGAATTTCTTTAGGAGCTGAAACTCTGTTCAAATACTCCCAGCTTCAAGAAATTTTATTTTAAGCAATAAGCAAACATCCATTTCAAATCTGTTTGTAATAGAGAGAATTACTCTTAGATTTAACATTGTAAGGATTTAATGTTTTATAAGTTGAATTTAGTTTCTTATCTTTATTAAAATCTAAGTGTCAGTTTAGGAAGGTACCCAAATCGAGTTGAGTGGTAGAAAGAAAGGTACTTTCTGTAAAATGTTCTACCCGTTGTAAAGGCTGCTCTGCCTAATTAAGGAAAGATCACTAGTGGATTGAAGCTTAGAGAAGGTATCCAAGGACTGGAGGTAGGCTTAGGGATGAACTAGGATAAATAAGGTGTTGAAGTTCTTAATTTTACCTTAAGCTTTTATTGCACTCAGCTCATTAATCATTCTTTCTGTCATTAAATATTTTTGCTTGAAAAACCAATCCGAGTTGAGTAAAGTACTCAACAAAAGATTGCAGATAAACTATGCCAGCAAAGCTGAGCTATTTATAAGTTTTAAGACCAACTCAGCACGCATCTAAAAACTTAACTTGGTTTAAACTCTTCTTTTATAAATCTAAAAAGTAACAAAGAAATGCATTATTCCCCCCCTCTATGGTTGTTTGTTTACTTACCAACATCTAGCAGTTGTTGTCTACCAATGAGTTCTTCCTCAACGGGAGGTTTTGGATTGTGAAGATCCATGTGGATCAATCATAGAGGTTATCCTAGTTTTGAGGCTAGTGCTATTAGGGTGCTGTCGGATTACTCTAAGGGAGTGCTGCACCAAGGGAAGACACACATAAACTGGTAATGCTTTTAACTTAGATGCTAGGTTTCTTTTAATTAAGTTTTATAAACATATGAGCATCTATGGAACTTTTCAACTTAGATTATATCAATCATGGAATGCTTAGATTTCCTTTAAGCTTGATTTAAGTTTTGAAATTCCACCTTGCAAATTTACATGTTCAATTACTATCTTAATAAACAAGTAGTGGTATCAAAGCCTACCATATGCTATGCATGATTGATGATAATATGTTAAATTGATATTTTCTATGAATTAAATAAAGCATGTTATGCATGACTTAGGTATCAATTCCTGTTATAGAAAATTATGTAATAACTAGATTAAGGTTTTGCTCAAACTTAGTCTAGGTGACTATCATATAAATTAATGATGTTTTACCACACGTGTAAATACTTTAAATTGAGGGTCGTCCAGTACTTCACTTGATTAAAATAATGAAATCTTTAAATCATAATTTTCTATGGTATAATGAATCAAAGTACCCGTGGTTATTTTGGCAAAGATTGGACTTGGCTGCTCGATCACTTTAAGGAGGCCTCTCCTACCTTAAAATCTCCATAAAGTATTAGGTTCAAGCATACCTAAGAGACTTTTATGACTTAGTTAATTTCTAGTATGGGAATTGGATTCTGCATTTGGTTTTACAACCATTGTTCAAGTTGTTAAATTAAAACTTATATACATAGGTACAAGAACTTTAACATGGACCTTGTTTATTTTACATGCTATGTGGAATCTTAGCATAATGGAATGATTATGATTTACTAGTCTTGAGCATGTTCCCTTAGATTAATAATTCTTATTAATCTAAGGGAACATGTATTGATTCTAGAATTATTATTATCATAATCATATCCATCATATAAGACCAAGACTAGGGCGAGACCAACTACCCCAATAAGGAAATATGGTTGACCAAATGCCCCAACTATTTGAATGTAGATGAAAATAGTAGTAAATATGTGTTTAATTAAATACGTTATATTAAATGTATGTATATATACTAATGTCTGAACAATTTCTATTTTATATCTAGGTTGAATATGAACACTAACAAAAATACTTGTACTGATATCAATCCTCTTGTTAACATAAAGTATGATGTTTACAACTTCAATGAGTGGTTTGAGATAGTTAGAGGATTTCTACATAACTACTACTACCTGGATTATGTTCTAACTGATCCAAGTCCCAAACATCCCAGCAAGATTGCTTATGCATGTGAGATGAATGATTATGAAAGTTATAAGGGAAACTGTGAGTTTGCTGCAAAACTTATTTTAGACAACATTCTCTCAAAGTATACACATGTGTACAAAGGGTTGGACCTTGCAACCATGATTCATCATCTCAAATTGGTGGAAGGTTTAGAAGAGAGACTATTCCATAACAAGTTGCAGGGAGACACCTCGGTAGTAGAGTTGGTTATATACATAAATGACAACTGTGAGAAACCAAGAGAGTTAGAAGTTGAGTATAGTGAGTAGTCTTTGAGGGAAATGGTATTGAGTGCATTAACCAATTAATATGATTCCTTCAAGAAGATGCTTAAGGATTGTTCTCCTAACTATAACTTGATCCAACTTATGAACTTTCTTGAGGTTTATGAGATTGAGTTTGATAAGTGTATGATTACACTTATAATCATGATATTTTCAATCATTAAATAATATGGTTTAAGTCATTTTATACTTCATATAAAAGATTTCACGTGGTATGTAGTTGTTTTTTGTGCAAATGTAGAAACTAGGTAAATCTTGGAAGTAAAATGAAGAAAAGTGGAATATTATAGAAATAAAGTGAAAATGGTGCAAAAAGATGCCTGGAACTTATGGAATTGGCAAAGGATCGAAGATATCAAAGATCGGTAAAAATAGCAAAGAGGAATCATACGAAAAAGGCATGTCACGATCGTGACACATATATCATGGTCGTGACTTGTTAACAGTCATAACAAAAAGTTTCCAACCAAGTATTCATGGTCACGACATACATTAGTGGTCACGACCTTGACGGTTTTTTGTCAACTCTTCTCTTCTTTCAACCGCCAGATGAGAACAATCAACCACCATCAACTACTAACCGAAAAGACACCTTTTGGAAGTCAACCAATCTTGAAAAGCTGCCTTTCCATTGTGGATGAGGATGAATCTTTGCATCTAATCATATTGAAGTGATGCAACTCTTCGCAAATGGACACAACTCTTTGTTTGGATAGACGTAACCTTTTGTACTCTATAAATAGGGTTGAAACTCAACCAATTTCATGGGTGGTGTTGTGTGGAAAAATAGTGCATAGTGTGTGCATAGATAGAGAGTAGAAATTGTATAGATTTTGCTAGTTCAAAGTTATAGCGAGAAAAATGTATGAATGATTCCATTCTTATTTCGATCACTATATTTCTACACAAATTCGAGCGTTTTTTGTATGAGTGTAATTGCAAAGCACTTGTCAATAAAAGTTTTCATTCTTCAACATTCTTTTATTCAAGATTTACAAAGAACAGCATCCTAGCGGAGGTTCTGTATGAGTCGAGACAAAATTCAAAGTAGATGCAGGAATTAAGTGAATTGACGACTCCCATTAAAGTGTGGATACGGTTTGATCCACTTTAGCTTTCGCTTGCATACCTTACAACTTTGCTTTATTTTCTGCTTATGCTTTTTATTTCGAAGTTCATGATATGTCTATGTGTCATAACGAGTAATTCATTTTGCATCATTTATATTAATCAAGTTATATGCTTTCGAGTTAACTTTAAGAGTGATTTCAAGGTTAACAAGATTGTGTATAGTCACTAGATCTGTGATTATAATACTGTTTAGTGAGCCAACATTTTTAGAGTGGTAACTTGCTAAATATGGCTATGCGAGAGCGACCCTTACTTAGCATAGTAGTATTGTTATCCAGGTTCTTATAAGTGTTATCATTCGTTTACCCTAGATCTAGAAAAGTCATCTCATGTGTTGCTCTACGGTGAATATTTGAATATTAGGGCATCTAGAACCGTATTTGTTGAAGTTGTTTAGTGTACGAAAATTCTTGATGATTTTGCATGTTTTTCTCTAATATACTTGTTCATAGGGAACATCTATATAATTTGCATCTTTTCTAGTCTGTTCATACATCTACTCATTCATCTATCCACCAGTCCAATCCTCTAATATAAATTCCATATTTATGTTTACCCCATAACTCTTGTTGGTCTTTAGAACTGGTTCCTTCCTTGTGGGATAGATATCTTTTAAAACTACATCAAAACTATATTCTTGCAATGGTCAGCATTTTACTATTTTGATAAGTGGTATTTACAACACCTGTTCGTATTTTGAACTTTTATCTTATCGGTAGAAAGGTGAGGAACAAGGTTTTTAACTTCATCACTATATATAACCCTCAAAATAAATAGAGTCAAAACCTTGCGATGAGAGTTTAGAAATAAACTCAAGGAGTAAGTGAATGCTAAGGACTTTAAGTTGAAAAAACTTAAAGGTTTAAAAATCAAGATCATACTCATAAAGAAGTTTGAGTTGTAGAGGGAATATATTTCTCTTGGAAGAAGCTCATCGAATAATGATGAAGGTTGTGGCTCGAATTTCTAGAGGTTTGTTCATAGTAGAGAGTTTCGTTATAATTCTTTATGAGTCTACATGGGTATTGAATACTGGTTGTAGTACTCATATATGTACTTTTGTGTAGGAGTTGCAGAATAGTAGGAGGCTTGCAAAGAGAGAAATGGACTTGAGAGTAGGAAATGAAGCACAGGTTGCTGCAATAACTGTAGGGATATATAACCTTCGTTTGTGTTGAACTTAAAGATTCGTGGAACTTAAAGATTTGACTTAGGATTGAAGCTGTCAAAGATCGATGAAGTTACAAGGAGAATTCTGAAGAAAAATGCAATTCACGATCGCGATAACCATTCACGGTTGTGACTTGTTCTTCTTCAAAATAAAAGTCTGCAAATCAAAGATTCAAGGTCATGACTTGTATATCACGATCATGACTTGGATGGTTTTCTGGTTTTATCTTCTTAACTACCAACCGCCAGATAAGCATAATCAACTGCCATCAACTACCAATGATAAGACACTTATCAGAAGTCAACCAATCATGAAAAGGTGCCTATCCATTGTGGATTAGATTGAAGCTTCTCAACCAATCACAATGAAGTGATGCAATCATTCACCAATGGACACAACTCTTCGTATGGATAAACGCAACTCTTCGAACTCTATAAATAGGGCTCCAAACCTTAAAATTTTGTGCAGTGAGATAGAGGGAAAAATTAGAGTGCATGAGTGAAATATAGTGTGTGTATAGATAGAGAATTCGCTTCATTCATAAGTGCTAGCGAGAAAATGTTTAAGTGATTTGAATCCTTGTTTTGATCACTAGATTTCTCTATATTCTCGAGCGATTGTTGTATAAGTGTACTTGCTAATCACTTATCAATAAAAGTTTTCATTCTTCAATATTCGTTTGTTCGATATTCGCTAAGAATAGCATCCTAGCGGAGGTTCTGTACGGGCCGAGGCCGAATTCAAAGTAGACAGGAATTGTGGGAATTGATGACTCCCATTAAAGAGTGGATATGATTTGATCAACTTTAGCTTTCACTTGTATACCTTACAACTTTGCTTTACTTTCTACTTATACTTTCTATTTCGAAGTTTATGAGATGTCAATGTGTCATAATGTGTATTTCGTGTTAAGTCTTTTATATTAATCAAGTAATATGCGTTGGAGTTAATTTTAAGAGTAGTTTTGGGGTTAACAATATCATGTATAATCACTGGATCTATGATATAACGATGTTTAGTGAGCCAACATTTTTGGAATGGTAACTTGCTAAATGTTGCTATGTGAGAGCGACCCGTACTAAGCATAGTATTGACATTGTCCAGGTTTATATAATTGTCTTCATTCGTTTACGCTAGGTTTAGAAAAGTCATTTCATGTATTGCTCTGCGACGAATAATTGAACATCTGAGTGTTTTGAACCGAGTCTATTAGATTAGTTTAGTGAATTATAACATCTTTTTGCTAAACTTGCATGTTTCCTCTGCTATCCTTATTATGTAGGGAAATCTATATATTTAGATTCTCTAATCTTCATATCTATATTAATTCATTCTTCATTCTAACCCTCCTATCCAAAATTATCAATACATATTATTTTCTTTATCCTTTTTCCCTATTTAATCTTTAGAGCTAGTCCTTCCCTGTGGGATAGATATCTTGTAAAACTACATCATAATTGTATACTTACAGTTATCATAATTTTTCTATTTGATAAGAGGTACTGACAACATCTATACTTTGCGAATAAGTTTTTGGCATCATTAATATATAGCCAAACTCTTTGCATAAAAGTTATTAAACTTATCAGTAGAAAAGTGGCGAATAGGCCACTAGGCAAATGAAGTCTATATGTCCCTATAGCTATTGCAGCAACCCGTGTTCCATTACCAACTCTTAGGTCCATTTCCCTCTTTGCAAGCCTCCTACTTTTCCGCAATCCCTATATAGAAGTACAGATGTGGGAACCACAACAGTTTCTAATACCCAAGTAGACTAATATGGAATTAGAGAGAAACTCTCTATCATGAACATACCTAAAGTAAATGCCTCACTTGGCTTCTTCTTCACTTGTTCAGAAATCAAAGCTTTACAATCACGTTTCCAGTGTGCGGGCCTTCCACACACGAAACATATTCCTTTGGGCTTCTCCTTTTCAATAACCACATTCTTGATCTTCCTATTGATGGGTTTTAAACCTTTACCATTGAAGCAAGTTCTACTTGCCAAGGTATCTTTTCCTTTAACCCTTAGACCTTCTTCAAAATTTCTAAGTTTCCCAATAAACTTAGATTTCTTGCTGGTCTTCCTTAAGATGAGATAATCCTTCACAAAGGGTTAATATTTATCAGACAGACTTTTTATCATAAGCTGTATGTCATGGTTGGAATCTGTGTTGATTCTTATCTGAGGCAATCTCCTTGAATACTATAAGTATTCTATGCATGAATTTTAGGTCCATAACTTCATGTTATTTCTTTAAGCTTCAAACTCATGGTTTCAGGCATCACTAGTAACACCATGAAAGCATCCTTCTTGTGCTTAAGATATGCTTCTTTCTCTTGGATAGAAGCCTCAGCATTAGGATTGACTGGTTCCGGATTATTAAGAACATAATCCATGTGGTATTTCTCAAGCTCCTTTCTAAGAGCTTTGAACTAGTAGTCAAAATTGATCCCTGTCAATTTATTATCAAGTATCAAATAGAGGCTTATGTTCGAATTTGTTCGCCACTTTTCTACTGATAAGTTTAATAATTTTGACATGAAGTATTTGGCTAAATATCAACGGCGCCACAAACTTGTTCACGTAAAGTATAGGTGTTGTCAGTACCTCTTATCAAATAGAAAAATGATGATAACTGCAAGTATCCAGTTGCGATGTAGTTTTTAAAGATATCGATCCCATAGGGTAAGACTAGTTCTAAAGATCAAATAGGGAAAGTTAAAATAAGAAAACAAAAATAGAATTGATATTTTTGGGTAGGAAGATTAGAATGAAAAGTTAAGTAGATATAGATGTGATAGATTAGAGACTCTAAATAAATAGATTTTCACTACGAACAAGTATAGCAGAGAAAACATGTAATATCCACGAAGATGTTACAACACACTAGACTAATCTAACAAACCGAATCAACATACTCAGATGTTCAATAATTCAACATAGATCAACACATTAAATAACTTCTCTAAACCTAGCGCAAATGAGATAAGACTATTATATAAACCTGGATAACATCAATACTATGCTTAGTACGGGTTGCTCTCACATAGCCACATTTAGCAAGTTACATTGGCTCACTAAACAGCGTTATATTTGCAGATCCAGTGATTATACACGATATTGTTAACCCCGAAACTACTCTTAAAATTAACGCCAACACATATAACTTGATTAACATAAAAGACTTAGCACGAAAAATGCATTATGACACATAGACATATCATAAACTTCGAAATAGAAAGTATAAGTAGAAAGCAAATCAAAGTTGTAAGGTAAGCAAGTGAAAGCTAAAGTTGATCAAACTGTATCCACTCTTTAATGGGAGTCATCAATTCTCGCAATTCCAGTGTCTGCTTTGAATTCAGTCTCAGCCCATACAGAACCTCCGCCAGGATGCTATTCTTTGTGAATATAGAACAAATGAATATTGAAGAATGAAAACTTTTATTGATAAGTGATTTGCAAGTACACTTATACAACAATCGCTTGAGAATATAGAGAAATCTAGTGATCGAAACAAGGATTCGAATCACTTAAACATTCTCTCGCTAACACTTAAGAACGTAGTGAACTCTCCATCTATACAAACTATATATCTCTCTAATTGCACTCTAATATTCTCCTCTCTTGTGGTGCACCATGTGCCACACTAATCTAAAGCACTGCTGATGCACTTGAATCCCACGAAATTGTTGAAGAATTGGAGCCCTATTTATAGAGTTTGAAGGGTTGCGTCTATCCAAATGAAGAGTCACATCCATTGGTGAAAGAGTGCATCTCTTCAATTTGATTGGTTGAGAGGCTTTGATTCAATCCATAATGGATAGGCACCTTTTTATGATTGGTTGACTCCTGATAAGTGTCTTTTCGTTGGTAGTTGATGGCGGTTGATGGCGGTTGATCATGCTTATCTGGCGATTGGTAGTTAAGAAGATAATACTAGAAAACCATCCATGTCATGACCG
>CATIWQ010611961.1:0-10160 GCA_949673415.1 Euphorbia schlechtendalii | reverse complement strand
AGGCCAAATCTTCAAGTTCCACGCATCTTTTTGCACCTTTTTCACTTTTTTTTTCATAGAATTCCACTTTTGATCATTTTACTCCCAAGATTTACCTTGTATCTGCATTTGCATAAAAAACAACTACATACCACGTGAAATCTTTTATATGAAGTATAAAAATGACTCAAACTATAGTGTTTAATGTATAAATTTATCATGATAATAAGTGTAATTATACACTTATCATGAAGTTTTATTAATTCAAAAGAGCAATCATGGTGAAATTTTATTAATTCAAAAGAGCAATCAAGCAATCACAAAATTCTTGCAAACTTCACTTTTAATCCACAACAAACAATCCTTCCAAATATGTTTGTGATTGAGTCTTACTGAAACGACATTCAGAAGATCAAAATCTTCATTCTCAATTCTTGTAATCACTAAATTAGATGATAAGTTAGTGTAAGGGAGCTTAGATACTGAAAGAGGATGGTACTCTATGTATAATAATAGCTCAGAACTTAGAAACAACAAGGAAAGTACTTCTGTATTAGTAAAGCTCAACAGTTGAGATTGTTGGATGGTACTTCAATCAAATCAGCATTATAGTGGTTTGTTTCTTCACCCAAAGAAGAATCAATTAGCAGATTAAATCTTAGACAAAGAATCCAAGGATTGGATTAGGCAGAGGTTAAACTAGTATAGAAATTTGTGTTTGCAAATCTCTTACACTTTACTTAATTGTCATTGCATATAGAATCTGTTTCATTATCATTTGAAGTAACAATTCTGTATAAAAAGGGGATACCAGAGAAAAACTTTAACTCAATTTTTACTCCGAGATTGTCTCAGAGGCACCATTTCACACTACCTCTAAAAGTTGTGAAAATCTTGAAAAGAGTCATTCACCCCCTCTGATTTGTTTATTTCCCCTACTGGGTCCAACATATATAAAATGGAATAAAAATATAATCTTATAATCATGTTATAAATATATTAATATTAACAATTTTACATGTAATTTATCTTCTAAGAAATTAATATTTCAATAGAATCATTGGTTAATATTGATTGAATCAATAATACCACGTACCTTTATCTTCACATGTTTAATAGTTGGTGCAATTCTGATAACATTAATTGAAACTTTTGATTAGAGAGGGAAATATATGGTAAATGACATAATTAAAAAGTCAAACCTATCAGAAGGTGACACATGTTGTTCAAGGACAGTCTTGGTACACTTTTTGAAATTCAGGGAGCTGTGAAGATCTTCTCAAAATTGTTGCAGGTGAAATGAGACAAGTTGAATGAGTAGTCCAATTAATGGTCACAGTTTCAAAATTAAAGCAAAATTCATCATTTGCCTTTAAAATTTTGGGTAAACTTCAAAAAAGTACCCTGTGTTATCGGTCATTTTCAAAAGGGGTCTTGTGATATTACGGGTCTCAAAAGGGAGCTTGAGGTTTGTTACCGTTATCAAAACAGCATTTTTCCGTCCACGTCGTTAAAAATGCTGACGTGGACATGGGTAATTTTGGAAATTTTGTTTCTATTTATCTCTTTCACATATCAAACCCTAGCTGAATCTCAACCACCACATCTCCTCCCCTCTCCATCGCCACCCTTTATCCCGCCACTCCTCTCCACCAAAACCACCAGTCTTACCACCATCAACCCCATGTTTGTCGATTCCTCTTCGTAGAACACCATCAACTCCGACAGCAAAAACAATTTCAATTATATAATCACTTTTCAATTTACATAATCACTTCAATCTGACCTCAATCTCAATCTGCTACTCGTAGAGTGACTCTGGCTAATTTCTCCGCCGTTTATTTTCTTGAGGGATCCGCCACGGTGGAGAAGCAAATTCCCAACCACGATCTCTACAAGGGCTCACTTTCAGGGAACGCGTCGCACAGATTGGGCAAGTATTTGAGGTAAAGCATCGGGTAAAGGGAAGTTCTCCTGGTTGTCTGGCGCTACCTTTGAGGGCGAATTTAAGTCTAGCAGAATGGAAGGGTTTGGTACATTTTATTGGATCTGAGGGTGATACTTATCATGGCACATGGAGCTTCAATCAGAAACATGGATTTGACCAGAAACGGTACGTAAATGGAGATTTCAACGAAGGAACATGGAAGAAGAATTTGCAGGACCAGAAAGAGAGATATGTGGAGAAATGGCAGAGGTCATTTCAGGTTGAGGTATTTTTTATTTGGGTGAAGGGGAATCGATGTGATGGGATGGGGAAAATTGAGTGCCTAAGGGTAGTGGAATTTTCACCTCAAATGGCCGAACATGGCCTTTCTCTACTTCTGCTTTCGCTTCCGAATTATCAAGTTCTGCTGAAAATCCGTCATTGATGAACTCTTCAAGCTTTCGTTCAAATGTGAAATTAAATTAACAAAGTGATATTTGGAAAGGGAATGAAAGTTTGAATTTATTAGTTAGGGAATTCCATCACTGGCAAATAATTAGATTTGCATAATTAGGAATTCGAAAGGTAATTTGGGCAAATAAGGTTTTATAGATAATGTGCAAGAAGAGGAAGAAATCGATGATTTTCCATATTTGCCCCTTGACACATCAGCAATGCTAACGGTGTTAGAAAAAATTCGTTATTTTGATAACGGTAACAAATCTCAGGCCCCTTTTTGAGATCCGTAATATCACAAGACCCCTTTTGAAAATGGCCGATACCACATGGTGTACTTTTTTCAAGTTTACCCTAAAATTTTTTGCATTTTGCAATATTTTCATTCATATTAGCCATAAAATCGACTTATCTTTTATTAAAATATAGTGTATGTTAACTAGCAAATGACGCGTTATTTAATAAAAGCTGAAGAGTTTAGGGTTCACTTTCAAGGATTTTAGGGTTCACTTACAAGGATATTCTAATTACACTTGCCATGCAATCATATGATAGCAATAATCTCCGTTATGTGTTTGCAGAAATCATTACACGCGTTAAGTAACGGATACTAACCATGGCTGGAGGAAATTTTGTAAATTTTGGGGCTCACCATATCAAAACAAAACGATAATGCAATGTGTTGAAAATTTTATTAGATGATCAATTGCGAAATCAATGTTTATTAGTCTTGTAATGTGTTTTTCCAAAATCTAAATTATTTAACGAAGATTGCAAAATATACAATATTTTAACCACTTCAGGAAAAAAATCGCATGTCCACACTTTCAATATTTCGAGATTTGACCACTCAATTTCTGCTTTTGTTAAAAATTTGATTTTTCATAGAATATATAAGATATAAATGGAAATGCAGTTGCGATTTAAATCTAACATTCATGTGGGATAATTTTGTAATTTTTTTCTTATACAAGAAAATAATCTGTTATATTAATATTATTATATTCTAAATTTTGGTCAATCTACACTTCCATAAGAAATATGGATTCCAAGTATTGATTTTATCACTATATTAATTGAGCTCAAGACGAATCTTATGACTTTCTGGCGTCCTGATAAAAAGCCATGAAGCAACATAAAGTTTAAAAAGGTATACATCCTGAAAGATTGGTAAGAAAAACAGGTCTTCCCCGAGCCAATTTCCAAACCAATCTCTCTAACCGAGCCTTGTGAAATTTGCAAACAATATAGGCCAAATCACTTTTATATTAGATCTCATGCCTGAAAACCTGCTAAGTCTAGCATTTTAGGGGAATAAAGAAGCGTAGTGATTACAATTGAATAAATGCTGTATAATTTGTGTAAAACATTTGAAAAAACCTGAAATGGGATCAGGGCTTTTACCATTTTCATTCCAAACTTGGAATTCTCTCCGTCAATTTACAGATGTCAATGAACTTCTGAACTGCATTTTGGTATTGGGTTCCCTGCAAGTGCAGAAAAAATTCAATTTCTCAATACAAAACATGCATAGTTTTGATATAATTTTCTTTATGCAAGGCAAAACGTATCCGAGCCATTTAAACTTATATGAATTTCACATTTAGCTTCCTGATTAGTTATTCACCATGTTGGGTTTTTGATCTTTTTGTTTTGGCAGTACCAGCCCTAACTAGCCCCGTCACATAATTTTGGAAGAAAGTCGAAGATATTTACTAAATCGATTTGAATCGTACTTTCTAAGCAGTGTCCTGATTCGTAACTCTAATATTTCACATGCTTGTAAAATCGTGTCACACTCCAGTTAATCAAGACTATACTAGGATAAAAAAAGTCATTTATGGGGCTAACGCTAAAAAAAACCGAAAACCAGTCGTGGAAATTTATGGGAGCTTTCATGTGTTTTCCTTTATGTAGCCACATTAAAGGTATTTCACAATTTTTGAACAAGATCAGAATTTTATGGAATTTGTGAAAGTTAATTCTAAGTTCCATAGATAGCTAAAAGGGAACTAGATAAGTATTGCTCACCTCCCAATAGAGTTGGTTGCAGTCCATGCATTGCCAGAACTCCAAATTTTTGTTAAACAAGCAAGTAGGAATTTTCTGAAAGCCTTTTGCTGCTTCAACAGCCTCCTCAGTTGTTAACGGCTTTTGAATAAACCTGCCATTGCATTTCGTACACCTTGACATCAACTGATCCTCGCTAATTTTTAACTGGAAAGCCTCGATTACCTGCAAAAATTTACAAAATATCTGGCAGCGCATCATAGGTGTCGACTCGTAACAAAAAAATTTAGCACAATTCAATCTCTACAAAACCAATTTTATCATCTTCAATCTCAAAGGCATGTTTGCTACAAAGTTGAAACATTTCTATCACAAATTTAAGAATTACCGATTAAAATACCTTTATGGAAACCTCACCTTTTGCAACTACACTTAGTACCTTATATGAGAATTTGGCACATTTGAGCCTTTATTTAACATACCGAATTTATTATGTCAGGCATTGAATATGCCATTGCAAAATGTTAGGTACTAAACGCATACATACCTCAAGAAGCTGTTCATTTTTTAGAAGATTTTTCACTCTGTATATCTGATTCTTTGTCAAGTACTGGTATCTCAATAGCTTAGCATCTCGTGTCAAAAGTACTCTATCCTCCTTGCATGCTTGATCTATTAATTCTCTGAATTCAATAAATAACAGAAATGAACAAATAATACTTGTAACAAATGACAGATGTTCATAGGCTTCACCAAAAAACAAAAAATACAGCCATCTGAACACCTGGATTCTGGTTTTCTTGAACAAGGAATTGCAGCATCAATCCCAACGCATCGTAAATGCTTTGCCAAACCTTCCACCTGATAATTTACTTTGTAATCCGTTTTTTGTACAAATTAAAACTGTAAGGCATATCCTCAGGAATAAGTTAAATAGTTAATACTTCTAATAGAACTATCTATGGTAGGCTTAAAAATTTCTATTGCAGGCAACAATAAACGGAATTAATGTAACAAAACAAATTCAAAAGTAGACCTGATCTATGTATAGAAAAAGAAGCATAAAAAAGATAACATGATCTTACCATAACATCACATAGGAATTTTGGGCATCCATTGCCACCAACAGACAAATCCCAGGGTGCTGGGCCTTGCCAGTCAGGAGCATCATCCAATTGCTTTGCCTTGCAAACAGCTATTAGAGAGGATCGTTTCTTGCCTTTCTTTTTCGAAGTTCTTGGAGTCCTGTCAGATTCTCTTAATATAATTTTGTCACCATATTTTCGTACAATATTCAGAAGCACTTCATCCATAGGAGAAGTATTTTTTGATGGTGTCAAAGAAACTACTCTCTCCCAATTAGCCATGCTGGGAGAATCCTCAGAAGAAACAGTAGCTTCGATAATGTCCAAAGCTTCAGAAAACTTGGTCCTAACGAGTCTAGTACCAAAGTCATGCTCAAGAAGTTCTTTCAAGCCAAGATTAGCATTGGAAGGATTTAACCGCAACACATTATCAGGAGTTTTCCCTGCAAATGAAGTTGAAGAAAAAGTTTATTTTCAACTCAAGGCTCAAAATATGAAAGAGAAGCAGTTATTCATTTTAATATTTTTGCAGATAAACTTGCTCATAAACAGATGAGAAGTAAATATATCTTTTTATACATATCGGATGCTGAGCTTCAAGCCTCTTCCATGGGCCTTCCATTGGGATCTCGTCAAATCAATTTATTGACAACAAAGAATAGCTACAACATGAAAAACAAATGAAAATTGAAAGACAAACTATTTGTCTAGCACCTATCCAAAGACCTCCTAAGAATGAAATGAACATTCGTGTGGTTAAGCAAAAATTTGATATAGCCCCATGCAATACTAACCTCCAAAATCCTAATCAAATGCAAAATACCACAACATCCAAACAATCTCACGCATTAGATCAGGTTGGCTAAATGGATCCTCTGATGCCATGAAGCTTTTTCCAATGCCATATGCTCATCAATCATCAAAGTCAACATACACATGTCTTTTCATATGGTTTCCCTCCATGTTAGTCTACCTCTCCCTCTACTTCTATTATCTATCTTAGGTCCTCGCTTTTTCTAACTAGAGAATCCATATCACAGGTCCAATAAAGCTTCAATATCATCTCTCAATTCATCACGCCACACAAGTCTTATGATAAATTTACTCAAGTCTAATTCAATTTATTCTTGTATAGTCATTCATCCATAAAACAATCTAAGCTTCCACATTTCTATCAAACTCATCTTTTAATTATGTTGCGCTATACGGCTTCAGTCGCCCAAAATTCAACCACATAAGACATAGTAGGCCTAACCAAGGTTTTGTAGAAATTTCCTTTCACTTTTAATGGTAACATTTTGTCACACAAGACTCCTTTAGTACTCCTCCATTATAACCATCCTACATTGATCAAATAGGTTACATCTTCATCAATAATCACATCCCCTAGCGATCTTGGCACAATAGTATCACCTAATTTTACTCGCCCATCATATCTCTTTCCTTAAACTAAAGCAATTCTACAGGAACTCCATCTTAATTCGATTTAGCTTCAAACCTTAATTATCTAAGGAATTTCTTTGTACTTCTAACAGGTCAATCTGCATTATAACATAATAATAGTAATGGATCATAGATTGACTCAACATAGAAACGAAATCCTGCCAAGGAATAACTACTTAGAAGATCTATGATCTCTTAGTCATACCTATGGCTAGCTACGTACTAATAAAACTTTTAGCAAAAAGATTAGCCATCACAATGATGAATAAACAAGTTTAGTGAGACATATTATTCACATAGTTTTCTAAAAGGCGAGGATCACATGGGTGGATGAATTCTTGACTTGTATAACTATACCCAAAAAGAGAGGACTAATGTAATGCTTGAACTAATGGTTGTACAAATACATTTCATATGGACATATGACAATGTTTTTCTCCTCCTATAATACTTGTAATGAAGAAAATATCATTTAATTAAGCATGTTCTAGAAATGCAAAGGTTTATAATCCTCTATTTATAAAAACTTCAACAAAACAAGGCATTGCATAGTGATTAGGTTGTGGTTAATAGCTTTGAATTACAAGAATTGCTTCCTTGGAAACACTTGAATGGAAAACACGATATAACCTAACATTTTCTTTGAGCAATGCATCTCAAGCTAGGATAGTGTTCAACGTACACATCAATTGTTATTCTATACAATTAAGTAATTTGGAAATTACATGACAAGTTTCTCACCACAAACCTTCTTCAATAATAATGGCCAGGAAGACATTAAATATATTGATCAAGCAGTTCGCATCAGTTGCTGCATACACTTTTTGTTCTTCTGTAAGAGGACGTTGTGACCAATCACTACATTGAAGTTCCTAAGGATGACAAAGATAACATTAATGTACTTCTACAAACTGCAGTAGTTGAAATTTAAACAGAAATTGTATTCCAAGAAGGGTACACTAAAAGATACTAAGTGATGTTCCAAGGAAGATAAACAGATTTGGAGGAACAATACAGGTTTATTAAATGTGGCACACCAGTGCTCCATATTAAGGAAAAATAAATATGCGGATTATATACGTCAACGTATTGACATCAATAAGGCATAATAACATTGAGGTTGTACTTCTACAAGTCTGCAACTAGTAATCTGTGGAGCATGTGCAAGTGAAAGTACTAGGCGTTCATAGAATCACATAGAAGTCATGGTGCAATGTTTTCCACTGAAATACATTGCTAACTACTAATATGCTGAGAACAATAACATACATGAACATATTAACCGAATTGGTTTCTGTCGTTGGGACGGGTTATCAATTGCAGTTTCTATCATTTTCTGTTAGTTAAGGAACAAACAACATTCTTCTTTCAAGCATTTTACATCACATGTGACATTAAGTCGGGACATAAATTTCAGTTTCAGTGCATTTATGGAACAGCAAAAACACAAAGGTAATTTGAAAGGAATGGACGAATCTAACTATCATACAATGAAGAAATACTGAACTATGAGTGTTGCAAATAGATTCCTCTTACACAATTATAAAGATCTATTATTAGTACCACCAAATTAAATCTATATTTTTTATCATAGTCCAAGGGATACAATTTGATCAAGTATACAGACAAATGCTATTCTATAATGTAAAAATAATCACCAATATTGTAGTTACATATACAAGAGAAAGACAACAACACATGCTGAAATCAACCTAAATTGCTGCTGTGAAAAAAAAACAGAAAACCTCAAGTTCTGCTGGGATTCAAGTCCAGTTACCTTGGAAAGAGATGTCCCCAATACTTCATTGCAAATAGTTGCCAAGCTCTTGGTTTCCTTCGGCATCTTTTTCCCAAATTTCTTTTGTTGCAGAAATTGGTATATACTGGTAATGTCCAAATAAGGTTCCACCTAATCATCGATTTTTTTAACAATTAATAACATATACAACAACTATACCATCATCATAACAAAACTCAAAACACTAGAACTCATTCCTCTGATTATAGACTATAACAATCTTTTGGCTAAAATAATTTGATATTCCAGAGGACACAATAGGTTGATAAGATTGATTTTGCAGTTACCTTGTCGAAACCAGGATGACAGCCATGTAAACAGAATGTTGAAGACAGGTAAACAAAATCGTGCTTAAACCCAAAACCTAATTTCAATATATCTGGAGAAACAAACACCTCCTTCAGCAATTCGCAAATAGAGGATAACGGAATTAACGATAAATCGAGAAGGAAAACTTCGGAGAGTCCAAGCCTAAACTGGCAAGCAATTTGGAGAAGAGAAACGGAAGGGAAAGTAGATTGTTGACCGCGAATAGGTTTCCACTCGGCATCTAGTCCAATGACGGAGGAACGAGTAAGAGCCTGAGTCAATTGAATGAACTCGTGTGAGTCATTTGATGATATAAGGTGGATAGGAAGAGGCTTATGATGACAGGGATCCATGGAATGTGAGGCTTAAAGGAAGCAGAACAGCAGATTCGGTTTTGGCCGCGATTTTCTTCTTTACTTCACATTTACAAAAAAAAAAAAAAGAGACAAGAAAAGAAAAAATCGCGCATATACTTAGGGCTGTAAATGAGCCAAACCGTTCGTGAACAACTCGGTTTTCGGCTCGATAAAAGTTCGGCTCGGCTCGATTCGATTAATAAACGGACAGTTCGTGAACATGATTTATGGTTCGAATAATAAACGAACTGAACATGAACAAATCAAAACTCGGCTCGTTTGTTCTTGAAAAAACTCGATTAGAGATTCGTGAACAAGTTCGTGAAGAAACTTGATTAATGTTCATGAAATAGTTCGATTATTATTACATATAAAAAAATAAAATTATATAAATATAATATAACTATAAAATTCTAAATAAATATATATTTGTGATTAATTATAGGGGAAGTTATATAAATGGGCTGAAAGCTACGAATAATTTCAGCCCAAGTTTTGTATCCTAACTTATTTGACCAATTAAGTTTCATATTTACCTTCTATACGTTCCAAAGTTTCTGTGTTCATCTACATTACCTTCTACGCTTATTTTTTAATTTTCTTATCTTATTTCGCCATTATCTCTTAAACTGCTCATTTTTTTATATGATGCTTTAGAGTTTTTTATTCGTCTCATTTTTATCTTCGAAACGCCATCCATTGTGATATACTTTTTCAAAAATATTTTTTCAACTGGTAAGAAACTGGTATATAAGTGGTATGTAACTGGTAGGATAAACAAGAAGTGTCAATTTTGT
>CATIWQ010611836.1:0-26713 GCA_949673415.1 Euphorbia schlechtendalii | reverse complement strand
CAACCACTGAGAGTGTTTTTAGCATCCTAGGTTACCTAAAAATGCCTTGAGAGAAATTAATCAAAGTGTGCTTTCTATGTCCTTTATACTTTTTACTATGCTTAAAAGAAGGTAATATTCGAATATGCATATAACGCTTATATGAAGATGTGATTCGGTTGACTCTCCATTAAGAACATAGGTATGCAACTAAGCTATATAAATTGCACATTACTAATTTGTGGGAAATTTTGAACTTCTACTTGAAATCTTTTTCAATGTGGAATGTGGTACTCACTGCAATAGTCTTTCGTCGAATGAGGTACGAACTTGTTTAGCGATTTATACACTTTTGTTGAATTTACCTTGAGGACAAGGAAAAAGTTAAGTGTGGGGGTATGATAAGTGTATAATTGCACTTAATATCATATTAATTTTATACACTAAAAACTATGAATTAAGTCATTTTTATACTTTATATAAAAGATTTCATGTGGTATGTAGTTATTTTTGATGCAAATGTAGATACTAGGTAAATCTTGGAAGTAAAATGATCAAAAGTGTAATTCTATGAAAAAAGAGTGAAAAAGGTGCAAAAAGATGCATGGAACTTAAAGATTTGGCTTATGATCGAAGCTGTCAAAGATCGGTGAAGTTACAAGGAGAATTCTGAAGAAAAACTCAACTCACGGTCACGACAATCATTCGCGATCGCGACTTGATCTTCTTTAGAACAGAAGTCTGCTAAGCAAAGATTCACGATCGTGACCTGTATATAGCGATCGGGACTTGGATGGTTTTTATGTATTATCTTCTTAACTACCAACCGTGAGATAAGCATGATCAACCGCCATCAACTACCAACCAAAAGACACTTATATGGAGTCAACCAATCATGAAAAGGTACCTATCCATTGTGGATTAAATCAAATCTTCTCAACCAATCATAATGAAGAGATGCAATCATTCACCAATGGACACAACCCTTAGTTTGGATAGACGCAACCCTTTAAACTCTATAAATAGGGCTCCAAACCTTACAATTTCGTGGGTTATAGTGCACCACCAGAGAGGAGAGCATTAGAATGCAAATATAGGGTTACATATAGTGTGTGTAGATAGAGAGTTCGCTACATTCATAAGCGTTAGTGAGAAAATGTTTAAGTGATTTGAATCCTTATTTCGATCACTAGATTCTCTACATTCTCGCGCGATTGTTGTATAAGTGTACTTGCAAATCACTTATCAATAAAAGTTTTCATTCTTCAATATTCATTTGTTCGATATTTGCAAAGAATAGCATCCTAGTTTATGATATGTCTATGTGTCATAATGCATATTTCATGTTAAGTCTTTCATGTTAATCAAATTATATGCGTTGGAGTTAATTTTAAGAGTAGTTTCGGGGTTAACAATATCATGTATAATCACTGGATCTGTGATATAACGCTGTTTAGTGAGCCAACATTTTTGGAATGGTAACTTGCTAAATGTGGCTATGTGAGAGCGATACGTACTAAGCATAGTATTGATGTTGTCCAAGTTTTCATAATTGTCTTATTTCGTTTGCGCTAGGTTTAGAAAAGTTATTTCATGTGTTGCTCTGCGACGAATCATTGAACATCTAAGTGTTTTGAACCGAGTCTATTAGATTAGTTTAGTGAGTCGTAACATCTTTGTTGAACTTGCATGTTTTCTCTGCTATACTTGTTCGTAGTGAATATTCTATATATTTAGATTCTCTAATCTTCCACATCTATATTTACTCAACTTTTCATTCTAATCTTCCTATCCAAAAATCTCAAATCTATTTTTATTTTCTTTTACTTTGTCTTTCCTTGTTGCCTTCCCTGTGGATTCGATATCTTTTAAAACTACATCACAACTGTATACTTGCAGTTATCATCATTTTTCTATTTGATAAGAGGTATTGACAATACCTACATTTTTTGTGAACAAGTTTTTGGCACCATTATTTGAGGATAAGCCTTACGAAACGAGTGTAGCCAAGTCTCACGAACAAGTTCTTGGAACCATTAGTTATTAAACTTATCAGTGGAAAAGTGGCAAACAACTCACAGCAGTCAACATATCATCAAAGGTATGGAGCACATGACTTTCATCCTTTCTCCAGTAGTTCTGAGGGTCACAGTCAACCCAGAGGTCAACTCATAAGGGGTATACAATTCAAACCGCAACGGTCAAACATCCCACAGGGGATTTCTACGAAGACTCATAGTAGTCAACATATCATCAAAGGCATAAAGCACGCGGCTCTCATCCTTTCCCTAGCAGTTTTGAGGGTCACAATTAACCCAAGGTTAACTCACAAGGGGCATACAATTCAGACCATAACGGCCAACCATCCCATAGCGGATTTCGACAAAGACTTACCACAGTCGACGTGTCATCAAAGGCATGGAACACACTGCTGTCATCCTTTCCCCAGCAGTTTCGAGGGTCACAGTCAACCCACGGTCAACTCACAAAGGGCATCCACTGCAGACTTTCTACAATCCGCTTACCCCCTGGGACATTCTGCAGTCCATATCTCTTTTCAAACTTTTTACAGTCAACGGACTTTTTACAGTCTGCATTCCTTTCAAATTTCTACAATCCTCTCTACAGTTAGCGAACTTTCTACAATTCGCTATTCTCTGACTATTTATAGTCAACAGACTTTCTGCAGTCCGTATTCCTTTTTAGACTTTTTACAGTCAACGGACTTTCTACAGTCCTCTTTCCCTCCTACTTTCTACAATCGGTGAACTTTCTACAGTTTGCAATTCTTTGACTTTTTACAGTCAATGGACTTTCTATAGTCCGCATTCTATTTTAGACTTTTTACAATCAACAGACTTTCTACAGTCCTCTTTCCTTTCGACTTTTTACAATCAAATGAACTTTCTACAGTTCACAAATTTCTAACTTTTTACAGTCAAATGAACTTTCTACAGTTCGCAAATTTTCGACTCTTTACAGTCAACGAACTTTCTACAATTCGCAACTCTCTGACTTTTTACAGTCAATGAACGTTCTACAGTTCGTAATCTTCTGACTTTTTATAGTCAAATGAACTTTGTACAGTTCACATCTTTTTTTACTTTTTACAGTCAATGAACTTTCTATAGTTCACATCTTGTCCTGGCCTTTTTTTCGGTCGGTGGATTTTCTACAATCCACGTCGTTAGTAAGCCTATCACAGCTTGCACACGGGATTCTCAACCAGGAGGACGGAGGCACACGATCAACGTTCTCTCCCAAACGGTTCCAGCAGTATTAATCAATCGAAGGTCAACCTTCAAGGGGCAGTCATTGCCAAACGGGCAATTCGCAAGGGGCACGGAGAGATCAATCCCCGACAACGTCACACTAGGATGAAAGCTTCAAACCATCATCCCTAAAAAGTGCCATCCGGGCAGGTATTATCTCTAAACCCCGCTGCTCTTTCAATCGTGGGACCATACTGATCTCATATCAGTAGTGATCCCACGAGGGGCAGCCTGTGGGCACTAGATTCTTAAGCCAGACTCGCGAGTTCGATGATGAAGCTGTAATTTTTTCCCTTGTTAGCTTTTCACTTTTTACAGAATCCTGAATTCATCTGGAAGAAGCTTACTTTGTTTCTTTGAGCCCTAACCCCTTTTTTTAGACAAATTGAGAGTAAAAAAGCACAAGGCAAAGAATCCATTATCAATGTCGGTACCAACATTGGCAATGTCGGTACTGACATTGAACGACATCGCAATGTCATTAACGACATCAGCTTTACAGGTAGACCAAAGTAAGCAATTTCTGCATTATTAAGTCAAAAGACCCATCTTTACCCAATAATTCTGAATTATCCTCACTTTACAACCCTGTCAACATAATACCATCCACTTTGTCATGAATGGTGGGAAGAAAATAATGAAAAAGACAAAAATAGGAGGAGAAAGTGGGACTTTTTGGATTGAAGGGAGCCCCATAAGAAAAGGGATGAATTATTTTCAAAGGGAATAAGAGTTCTAGAAGAAGGAGCTCACATTTATAGGGGGTAGAGAGGAGACATTTTAGGAAAGCAAAAGAGAGGAAAAAGCCTAGAGAGTAGGGAGCATTCCTTCATGAATTCTTGGGTGTTCTTGAGAAAAACACCAAACTTTCACCCCCAAAACTTGAGATTTCTGGTTAGTTAGATTAAATACTTGAGGATTAGACTTGAATGGAGAGTGTAAAACATCTTTATCACTCACTCGAAGGTTACTACACCTTCTGAAACACTTACTTTGGCAAGGAATAGATCCCTTCCAAAGATTTTCGGTAAATCACCAAATCCAACCAAAAAGAAACAAGGAGAGCTTTCTGGAGGACTTCATGGACCTTAAAGAATGTGGATTCATGACTACGGGGTAAGCCTATGAGTTCCTAGAGTTCATGCTTACGTTTATATGCTTTTTTTCGAATTTTCATTTTCTTTTCGATTTTTTTCATTTTCGCACACCAATCTAATTTTCTGAAAACTCAGTATTATTTGAAATATTTTTAAGTATTTTGTTCAAATAAAAATATTCTACACATCTTGAGCTTTTTGGAATGATAAATATCATCAAAATTGGTTAAGTATAACAAAAGTTATGATCGTTTAAAGTTTTAGATTTTCGTTTTGCTATTTTCTTCTGTTTCTGTGTGTTTTCTGCAGGTCTGACACTCAATGTTGTTAATGACATCACCTAATGTCTTTAATGACATTACAATGTGATTAACAATATTGGCTTTGGCAGAGTGCGGTTTTGCTTCGTTTTGCTCCGTTTCGAATCGTTTAGGCCCGAAACGAACTGTTGAGACCCTTCTGAGTTTGGAAACACATCATTGGGGGTAAAAAACCTCTAAATTGTAGTTATTTAGAATTTATATATGATTTATTCATGTATTAATGTGTTAATTAAGGTTTGGAATAGCAATGGAAGCTCTTCGGGCCATTCATATCGATATCGCCTTTCACAAGGAAGTCGGTAACGGTATGGATGACATCGTTACCGTTTTTAACCCAAACAATGGCTATGTTATGCTTGCTTGGCCTAGATTTATGTTTCTAAACGTCATTTTAGGTCACCCCCACAAAGGGAATAAAATGTATTCCCGGATAATAGTCCTCACTACTTTTCCATGCGGTCATTCTCACTAATAAAATTGACCAACATACGTGTAAATAAAAATGAACCATTTTTATAATGTTAAACCATCGATGTTTTAATTATGCCACGCGGGCCTCGCTAAAATCAAATCGAACATATGTGTCATACCTTGTGCTAACCTTTATGGATGCAGGTTAGATGTATGCCTAGGATTTTATTTTCCTTAGGGTATTGTAAATATTATTTTTGGGAAATGTAATTAATAGATTAGGCGGGCGGTTTCAACTCCCGATGTTATGTAACCTTTAATCTTTACTTTTCCGCATTTATTTACCTCTTTGTATATGGATTTACTATTTTCTATACATACGTTAAATCATGCATAATAACTTCAAAACGACTTAAGTGCAAATATGCGCAATTAAGAAAATATGGTTTTCTGTAGATGTAATATAATGTGATCACTTAAGAAATAAGCAACTTATCCTGGGCTCAAATCTTTGTGTCTTAGTGGGTTGTCCCACGGACGTTAAGCCTCACAGGACTCTAATTCCTAGAAAAAGCTAATTCAGGTGGTGACTCCACACTAAGGGACAGCCGATTCGGGTTTGACCGATCTAAAAATGTTTTCGCTCTCTCTTCCAACCTTTCTCGGGTCCACCGACCCGGTGCTCGTTATTTTTAAACACCTCGGTGGACCGCGCCTATCATCTCCGCAAACCCTCGGCCCACTGCTTCGTGTCATCCGCTCACAAGTGTCATTTCATCAATAGCCATGACGTAGATTTAAGTTATCTCCTCATCACTAGTGGATGATTCAAGAGACATTTCTTCTTCACTATCACTCCAAGTTACATCCATAGCCTTTTTTCCTTTATCCTTCTTAAGCTTACGAAATTTGGATTTAATATATCCCTCCCAATGACATTCAAATCAAGTGAGATTCTTTGAATGTTTATACTTCGATTTGTTTTTTAAAGATCTAAATTTTCCTTTTGAGAATCTTCTTTTTTTTATATTCCTGATTCTATAGATAGCTCCCCTTCTTCTAGAACTTTTGAGGATATTTTCCAATTTTCTTCATGAATTTTCTGAACTTTCTGGCTAACATAGCCATTTGTTCATCATCATCTAAGAGCTTTTCATTTTCAGATTTAGCTTTAAGAATAATGGCCTTTTACCTTTAACATTGGGTTTGTCTTTTTCTTAAAGTTTTGCATAAAGATATCATGAGTGATTAAAGATCCAATCAACTCATCATACTTGTGGGTAGTGAGATCTTAAGCTTCCTCAATGACTGTCTTCTTAGCCTACTAGTCTTTGGTGAGACTTCTGAGGATCTTTTTGACTTGCTCTTCCTTGGAGATTACCTTTCCTAATCTCTCGAGTTCATTGATGATGTTGGTGAATGTGACATTCATGTTGGAGATGGACTCATTCTCTTCCATCTCAAATAGCTCATAGTGGCGCATGTTCTGATTGATTTTCAATTCTTTAACTTTGTTAGTTTCTTCAAAGGTTACCTCCAAATTCTTCTAGATCTTCGGGGTACTCTCGCATCCTGAAATTTTTTTATATTCTGTAGCATCTAAAGCATAGTGATGAAAGTTAATAGCAACAACATTGCTCTGTAACTTTTTCATATTAGAGTTGTTATATAAGTTTTCAAGATTGGGAGTGGTTACTTCATCCACATTTACAGTGGCTATGTATGGACCATTAGCAATAACTAGCCAAGTATACATGTCTCGAAATTGGATGAAGTTTTTCATCCTATTCTTCCATCATGTGTTATTTTGTTCGAAGAACATGGGAGGTCTAGACACAGAAAGTCCTTCTGGAAGTATCTATGTGGTCTGGTTTCCAGAGAGATGTTTCATGCAGTTTTCACTCATATTTAAATGATCTATTACTCAAGATTAGTTGAATCTTTTGATGAGTACTGGTCTGATACCACTTATTGGACTCAATATTGTGTTAAAACAAGTCAGGGAGTGAATGACTCTTTTTACGAGTTTTCACTTTTCTCGGAGGCTTTGCAAAAATGTGCTTCCGATGCAGCTTCTAAGTAAATATAATTTAATAGTTTTCTCAAAAGTTATCATTTGACGTAGTCTCTTTCAGTTATTTAGATTGCAAGTTTACAAATGTGAATGCAATTGTTAATAGGTAAAGGAAAGGGATAGAAAATACAAGATTTTTATCCTAGTTCGGCCTCTGCCTAATCCATTCCTTAGAATCGTTATCTAAGTTTTAATTCACTAGTGATTTCCTTTGGGTAGAGAAGAAACCGCTACAAAGCTGATTTAGTAGATTGAAGTATCGTCCAACAATCTCAACTTTTGAACTTTATCAATACAGAAGTACCATTCAACTGTTTCTAGGCTCTGAGTTAATTGCAACACTAGAATTACCGTCCAACTAGTATCTAAGCTCCCCCACACTAATTTAATTACAGAGCAAGTATTTACAAGATTGAATTGATAAGATTTTGAGCTTCTGAACTTTATTTCAATAATTCTCTTTTCACAAACTGATATATATTAAAGTTTGCTAAGGATTGTAAGTGAAGTAATTGATTGTGATTGTGAGATAGCTTAAATGCTCTTGAAATTTGACAATGTTTCACCAAGTTCCTTTGTTGGAACTTTGCTCATTAAAATAGGCTTGAGAATATCCTATTATTCTTGGACCAAAGTGAATTCTACCCGTTATCTCTGCTGGAATTAATTCATTACTACTAAAGGAGATTAAGGACAAAATCCTATTAAACTTTGTTAAGAGGTTACGATTTGGTCTTGATCAGAATCAATTCGCAAAATGGTCCCCACGACTATTGTTGTCTGCTGCAAGGGAGAAAAAGTAGTTGTCCCCTTATTGTTAACATCATTTTGTCCTTTTTAGGTTTGATACCTTTTTATGTCGCGGAATTAAATGCTAAGGTATGGTAAGTTGACTCATGATATGCCTTGGAGTTGTTGATCCAATAATTTGAATTTAATAACTCGTGTATAATTTATCCTTAAATAACTACAAACTCATAGAATACTTCCCTCTGAGATAGTTTTTCAAGCTTCTGATGCTTGTGTCTTCTGACGCAATCTTGAGCTTCCGACGTAGAGTTAGTTTCCGGCGTAGTCAAGAACTTAATTTCTTCTTAAGTTGCTTCTAAAGCAATTTTCTGTTGTTGAGGACACTTCTTGCAGTAAGTATTAAAATATCTTCTAAAGATCCACTTTCAACAAGGAAATATCATTGAGAAAACGTTCATTTCAATTCTATTTAACTAGTAGAATTTTTATTGTCTAAATGGAGATAAAAAGGGCATAATTATTTTTTGACGGAAATCGAATAAGAAAGAAACAAATTCAAATCATACATTTTTCCGTATGCCCAAGATCAAAGATGCGATGTTTTGTATGTCAAATCGTAATTGCTTCATAGTATGTAGGAGAACAATTGTATATCCACAACTCCGACAACCAAAGAAGATCGATAACATGATTTATTGATGTAGGAAAATTCTGGGAGAGAGAAAAAAAAAAGATAAGTAAATTTCATCAACTAATTTTTGTTCATCCATCACCTATTTACAGAGAATAATTTGGAAAAATATACTTTTGGTACATATGGAAAATTGAAATACAAATAAGTCCTTAAACATTTAGTTTTCAATAAATTTCAAATACTTAAATTGGATCGAATCCTTAGACCTGATTAACTTGCTTACCGGTGGACCGGGTATTGCCAATATTATTTTAATTTTTATTATGTTATCGAGTTTAATTAAACTTCATTAACTATAAAGTAAACCCGACTCATTATTTTAATTTCTAAGTTTTAATTGGTTTTTGACTTTTCTAATTAATTTGGGTTGTGGTTGCCCATTATTCATAATTAGTTCTTATAGATAAGCAGGCATAAGAACAGTTTTATTCTCTTTTCCGTCCACCAATTGTATTTTATTCAATAATAATTTTCTAAACAAAATTTCAAACCCTGCAAAAAATAAATTATAAAATAGAAACTCTTTGTGGTAGTTCGTAAATCAAGATTTCTAAAATATATTATCCAGCATGAAATTGGCCAAGATTTCGAAAATACATTTTTTTTGAAAGAGAAGTTTTCTAAAATATATAGCATCTTGAATTCAAAAGAAACTAAAATCAAATTTATTTCAGTATAATTTTATTTATATATTATTAAACTTAGCTAAACTAACCATTAAGCTTTTATCTAGGGATTACCACCTTTCAGAGAATTCAATAAATGTTGAATTTATGAATTTAAACCACGCAATCAATAAATTGATAAAAAATATCTCATCTTACTAAAAAAAACTTAACTAAACTTATTTTTGGGATTATAAATTCAAAATAACAAGTTATTTTGTTGGTTTTAACTCAATCATGATTTAATATATCATATTTGTTATGAACTTTTCCTCAAAAGTATAGAGGTAGACGTAATATTGTGTAAAAAGTAAAACAAATGTATTATTTTAAAGAATTAAGCATCTCATCAAAAAAATAACTTTAATAAAAACTCAATTAGTTTTATAGATTATATAGAAAGCTAAATTGAGGTGGATTATGATGTGAAACCTCATTTTATATCAAATAATTTATATATATGTGTGGGCAATCACAAATCAACAAGTTGTTATATAGTATGATAAAATATTTGACTTAAATTTTTTTTACTTGAGAATATAGTTTATTAATCAAATAAGAGGAAATAACAGTTCTAATCAACCAATCAAAAATAGTCTGAATGAATGGAGTGATCAGGGTTCGAATCACATGTCAAGTTTATTGGGAAATTGTGTTTTTATATTTATTTCAAGAGAATATGTTTTGACTTTTTAATTAAGTTGTTATTTTTATCAATATACTATTTATAATTTATGTAATGAATTTTAATTAGCCCTTTTTATTTTAATTTCAATATATTTTATATTATCAACTATGTTATCATTATTTTTATTATTTTTGAAAGCCAACGGGTGAGCATTATTTCTTCAACAGTCATGAAATTTATAATGCTATTTATATGGTATTTTAATAAAAATTACGAAACATATAAGACATAGATAATAAACTTAATTACATTTCTTTAATGTTTCAAAGGCTGTCTTTAAAGCTTTTTGACGGCTGTACTTTACAGCATTATATAAAGTTCTGTTCTCAAGTTTGAGATACTATTTCAACGTATTGGTGTTGTTTCAAAACTCTTCCTTCGTGTTTTTCTTCTGCATTTATACACCATGTTTCTAAATTCTGTTTCCACTTTGAAATCAATCGAGAGTAAAGAAATTGTTTTATCATGTGAAAAATTATCAAATTCTTTAAAGACAATACTTAACATGACTCAACTTGTTTTACTGTCTATGTTATATATATATATATTTATTGTATTGATTACGTTATTTTTTGTTGAAGGTTGAGATAATAAAATTTTATAAGGTGGAATTCTGAACTTAGCTAACATCTCCATATTCGTGAGAGGCAACCCATAATCAAAGATAAAATTTATACTTTTGCTATTATTATTCCAAAATCTCTTTCAATTCAATAGTTTCAACGTTTTTTAAGCTAAACACGTAAATTCAACTTTTTATAACTTTTTACTTCAATGAAAAACTTTTATTAATCAAATAAGCATTACAAGGATAACGATGAGAATTGGTTAAAATGGTTAGCAACTTGATATCTTTTAAGCAAGGTCTCGAATTTAAGTAATGTATGCGTAGAAAATTCTCATTAACTCATCCATAATAATCATGTACGCGAACCAGGGCGGACCTGGATATAGCCAGGGAAAATTTTCAATAAACTAAATGGATGATCGAAAAAATGAAGGATAATTATCCCCTCGTAAATTTCATATCTATTTTTAGTAATATACATGGTTGTTGGACTCGGCCCGACCCCTGAATCGATAAAGGCAGAGGGTTAAGGGTCAGTGAGTCAACCGGGGTTCAACTGTTTAGAATAAATATATTAAAAATTTTATTTTTAATATTTTATAAGATAAAACATATTATAGTAAACATCAATCTAACAAAAATTAAGATCAAAACTATTGTAGAAACATTTAGCGATGTAATATTTACACATAACTATCATTATTCATTAACTTGCAAAATAATTATTTTATAAAACAATATAAAATTAATCTATAACAAAATCAGAAACTAATAAATTTATAAAAGAATACAAAAAAGAAAAACATATATGATCAATAGTTAAAACCTACACATTATCAAAATTATTGGCTAAAACTATGCATAGATTCAACTATTAAATTTCATTATTTATTAACACAAATTTTTGAAATATAAATTGCAAAATGGAGACAGAAAAACAAAAACTCATTTAAATCAACAACCCAGAAAGTGAATAAGAATGTGATAATATGTTTTTATACCTTTATACGAACTCATATACGTGCCTATAATAATTTTACTATATCTTTCACGTACATTATTTCTACAACTTTTATAAAAGCAATTTTTCTCTATTTTTTTCTTTTGGAACTAATTTAGAAATAATATATTATATGAATCTAGTTTCAAAAAGAAACAAAAAAACATACATAAATTTTTAAAGTCATATTATATGAGAGAAAAATACGAGGAAAGAAAGTTGGTATTTACTGATTGAAACTTGAAAAGATATAAACTATATTATTTCTTTTTTTATTTTTTCAAAATTTAGTATATTTCGGACAATATCTCATATAATTGTCCGAATATTTCACTGTCGTTAAAAATCACGTCACTTAACAGAAATTGCAATTTCTTTAACAACATAATTGTTAAGTCGGAGACACAACCACCAAATTAAAAGATTAGTGTGCTGAAAATTATGATAAAACCATCTTATTGGTACTATTTACGGGTATAAGAATATCTTGGGGAAAATATGGTAAAATACAACTATCATTTGGATTTGAGAAGTAACTATAAATTAAAAAATTTATATTAAAATAGTATGACACTGTTTTCATTTGATTGTCAGACTGTTTGAAGTAATTACTTTGCTAATATTATTATTCACAATATGTTGTCTTTATTATTAATATATAAAAAAATTTTGATAGTTGTTTTGAACTTGAACTAAATTGAAAAAACTTTCTTCAAAAAAAAGAAAAGAAAAAACTTATCTCAATATAAATTAATAATGATGCATAATTAAATTCAACTGAACTTAACTAAACATATTTGGAATTTAAAATAACAAAACCTTGGTAGTGAAGAAAAAGGTGATATAAGACTTTCAAATAATTAGTTAACTTTAATCAATTGGATGTAATTCAATCGATACAATTCTCAACAAAGAAATGAATGATCCTGGGTTCAAAACACATATTTATAAAAGAAAGTTAGATCTATAAGGAAACTATACGTTACAGGGAGTGATTTGTAGTGAATTATTCCCGTGGTTAAAATTAAATGTGATTCTAAATATCATATGCCTAAGTCATATTTTTTATTTTAATATAAGTGTGATTGTGCAATTTTAATAAATGCTGTAATTATAATTTCTGTAATTAGTATCCAATAATGTCCATGATGTAAGAGGAAAATGAATGTTTTTAGAGGGATTTAGTTCATTTTCTCTTCAACTTTTGAAATTTGAATTGAATTAGATTTAATTGAACTTATTTCAATGTAAATTTATAACTACACATAGCCGAACTTAACTAAACTGAGCTTAACTGAACTTAACTAAATTATAGTTAAAGTAAACATGGCCAAAATCATTTTTGAATTAACGGAGAAAAATATAACCCCGTTAATACACATTTTTGAAAGCATGAGAACGGTATATAATTATTTGATCATTTGATCATCATTTTCATATCATGATTTGGCGATAAAATATTATATAATTTATTAGTGAAGATAAATTTTAAATATAAATTAGCACTAGTTTTCTCATGTTAACAATAGTATTTATTGAATCCAAATTCAATAACAAAGGTGTGATTTGAAATATAAAATTTGTTTAATTAAAATATAGTAATGATATAGTAATCTAAGTACAAAACTATAATTCTATTTGAGATTATTTTCTCAGCCGATATTTCAAAAAATTTCATTTAAAAAGTTTTACAAATAGAGTGACACATGTTCAATTTAAAATTAATTTTTAAAAAGTAACATATAAATAACTATTTATTTAAATAAAAACACTTTAAAGCGCATATTGATATAAAATTTAATTAAAATTAATTGCAAAATTAATAATTATATTGTAAAAATTAAAATTATAAAATAATGATTATGTATTAATTAAAACTGAACAAAATAATATTGAAATAAAAGAAAAGAGAATGGTTAAGTGTAAAAACAATTAACCACCACATAATTTATAATTAAGTAGTAATCAATCACCAATAAAACCCCATAAACATAGGATTACACTATTTTTCATCCTCTCATTGGTCAAACTTTTTTTTGTTCTTAGTTCTCTCCCTCTCTCTTCCAAAACACGGTTTTGACTAATATTTTTCATTTAATTTTTCAAATGAAATTACAAATTAGAGTGAAGGAAGGATCCAGCAATTAAAGAAGAAAAAGGGGAAAGAGAAAAACTCGAACAAGATACCCAAACAAAATTAAAATCCCCAATTTCTCCCCTGTTCTTGGTCCAGAATTAGACCCATTAACTCATATTGGTTGATTTGACTCTGAAATTATTGAATGTTTTAAATATTTTTGGATTTCTGAGCAGTGTTTAAAGGGGAAAAACACCCATCATTGGTGTTTGTTTTGTTGTCCAATGCGGTGTTTGAAAAGGCCACAAAAACAGGAAGAAAGAAATAGCAAATTCGAAACTCAAAAAAGGTACAGTGGCGGTGGATCTCAGATTAGAATCAGGATCGGATCTAATGGTGGGCGGAGCATTGGAGGCAGAAATCAGAGAGCTGGTGTTTGTTAATTGCGGAAGAGGTGTTGCTGCTGCCGCTAAACTGGGGCAGCAGAGAATAGGAATATGCAGCTTCACATCTCGCCTAGCATGAGAAGTATCACAATATCCAGCAGCAGTAACAATGGGTTTATTGACTTCATGAAGATCAAGGTTGCAGCTCGCCATATCTCTTATCGAACCCTTTTCCATACCATTCTCATTCTCGCTTTTTTGCTGCCTTTTGTCTTCATTCTTACTGCTCTTGTTACCCTTGAAGGTGTCAACAAGTGCTCCACTTTTGGTACGTCTTTTTTAATCCTTCATTTCCTTTTCGGAATGCTGTATGTAGCTGGTTTTTACGGATCTTGTTTTGATTTGAGTTTCTGATTTCTTGTTTCCTTAATATTGATTTGTCGGTTTGTTCGTGTATAGATGTTTATGCCATTGTTTTGTGACTCATTTAAGATGGATAGATCCTTAATCGATTTGGTATGTGTTTGTTATGCTCATTTGCCCGTACTTGTTTTATTATTGTTTCGCCTTACATCTATTGGATAGTAAGTGAAAAAAATGGTTGGTAATTATGTCTCTGACTTCGTTCTGTAATCCCTGGTGATACTTAAACACATACCAAATCGATTAAGGGTCTATCCATCTTACATGAATCAACCTGTAATTCAATGCGTTTCATTTGATCCATTCAGAATTTGGATTATTGTGTATGTCAATTAGCTAAATTTCATTTCATTTCATTTTGTTGATCTGATAGGGATGCTTAACCCATTTTTCTTATTTTATTACTGGTATTTGCTATGGGAAACATGATTCATTGTAATATTACTTCACGTAAAAATTCTCGGAGATTAAGTTGCATTTGAAGTGAAGACAATAACTTATTTGACGAAGTCTGCGTTTTTTTATGTTGAAACTTTTCATGGAATAGGGCTGAGCCTTTAATATAGTAGTGTTTGTAATTAGGAGATGCCATTGTAATGTCATTAATCAATATAGTAGTTTTTCCTGTTTTCTTAAGTTCGTAATCAGTTTTGTATTTTTTTTATCTTATCTAGAAGATGCATTTCCTCGATCATCATCTAAAATTTTGCTTGCATTGTGTTTTATGCGGTAAGAGACTATTCTTACATTCAGAATGCTTATGATGCAGATTGTTTAGGTAGGCGGCTGGGGCCAAAAATTCTGGGTAGAATTGATGATTCGGGGGTAAATTTTTCTTCATGTTTGATTTTATAAATTTAAGTGATGTATATTATTATAAACTGAATTCTCGTCCTGTTGTTGATTATGAAGCAGAGAATGGTTGAAGACTTGTATAAGATTCTCAACCAAGTAAACAATGAGAAAATCCCAGATGGTCTGAAGTTCCCAGATTCTTTTCATAAGCTTGTTTCTGAAATGAAGAGCAACCAATATGATGCAAAAACGTTTGCTTTCATGCTGAAGGCTATGGTATGTTTCATGATATTGCAGTATAATTAATTATGCATGTGAATTGGAGTATTTTGTCTAATTTCTTTCAAGGCATTAAATATTTAGGTAGTCTAGCAGTTCTTAATGGTTGCTTATGTTATTTTTCTGATATCGTTTTGAAGTTGATCTAGGTTTACTTGCGTACTGGTTAACTGCATGAAAATGTAAGGATCGGAAGCCGTGTCAGTTAGATTTCGCTTAAGTAGCAAGGGCCTCTAGTCAGTTCAATTTCTACACTACCCAAGAAAACTTAAATTGAGGGATGGGCTAACCAACTCAAAGGGTGTTTGAGCAAACCTCAAACAGATTACCAAAAAAAAGCTGGGGTCTACTCCAGTGAGTTGTTCACTTAACTCCTATGCTTGACCGAAAATTTAGCTAAGATATACGCTAGGTAGCACGGAAACGGATACGAGAATGGAAACAGACACTGGGAAATGCAATTCTTTTTAAAAAAACTGGCTAGGAAAATTGTGGGAAACGTGTCAAGTTTCGGTTTCTGAAATGGAAATGAAACGGGAAAACGTCAATATCTAGGAGTTTCTGTGCTACCTAGGATATACATTTAATTTTTACAGGGAGAGAATTTTGATGTACAAAGACTTAAAGAGCTTCCATGTTCATGTTGGAGTATTGTGGGAATTTAGTTGTGTCAACTTGGGATTTTCTTTGTATTGGAAGAATAATTCAAACTTTTTCGCTAAGCTTTAATGGTTCCTTTTAACATTTATGGTCAATGGAGGAATTGTTGTAAGTATGGCATTGCTCTATCCATCAAAGATGGCTGAAATTCATGAAATATACGTGTTAAAGTTGTAATTTTTGGTAAATGTGAATACTAAGAAAATAGAAATTTTTTCGTAATAATATTATTCTTCCCTGTTTTATAATAAAAACACATGAACTAAGCCAAACAAATCCAACTAGAGGTAGCATGATACCGTATAAACAGAATGATAATATCATACAACCATAAAGCTTCTCCTTCTCATTCTTGAGCTTTTCTCTCAGCCACTGTTCTTCAGAGACTTTAGCTCGACCTTAAGTTTTCGGTTGTAAGTATGGGTAATTAATAGGTCATTTAAGTATTTCTCTAACTTCTTTTGTTCAATCAGGTGAAAGTTTAGTTGATTTGAGCATGAGAGAGACTCTGAAGGTGGAACGATAGAAGAGAACTTGAAATAAAAAAAGACAGAAAAAGGGAATTAATATGAAATAAGGAATAGGGAAAAAGAAATCTGCTAAATTTTTTCCTGGAGAGAGATAAGTAAATGTCTTTGACCACCTGAGGGTGTTTAGGGTCCAAATACTCATAAAATTTCTTCCAAATCTAATAATATATAGAGAGCATTGGGGAATAAGTCACAGAAAGAATTAATAATAATAAGAATGGTTTTGAGATTGACAACCCATGCTATAGACTCATTCTCGAGTAAATTCCAATATTGGATTATTATCATCATCCATTTGAAGAGTGGTATGGATTTTCTTCCTTCACAACCTTTTGCTTTCCTCTTTCCTTACCATAGCATGTTTTCTTGAGGAGGAGGAGGGGGCAGTGACTGCATCTCGTAATTTTTTTTAAAACAAGTTAACAAGGAAATGACGAATAATATCCGAAATAAGAACGAACGGTTATGGGAATATTGTGTAAATGAATGAATGCTCTTATAGGCAAACCATAGAATTCTTGAGATGCCAAGGAAAGAGAATTTCAGTCATTAAGCATGAACATGAAAAAAAGTTGAAAACACATTGTTGCAGTAACGACACTTCTTGCACAATATAATTTTGCCCGGCACACCCATTCATTCGAGTTGCACATCGTTTTGTATTCCACCAATCATATTTTTATATTTAAATTGAGCAGAGATGTTCAAGTAAAACCATCTTAAGGAAGTGTTGTCATTGCTTCAATGTGTTTTCGACTTTCTTTTCATGTCCCTGTTTAATGTTTGAAATTCTCTTTCTTAGCATACCAAGAGTTCTATATTTTCCCTATAAAAGCATCCTTCCATTTACTCGATATCCCCACAGCCGTTTGTTCTTATTTCGGATTTTATTTGTCATTTCCCTGTCAAACTGCTCCTTTCTTTCAATCCATTTTTCTTACAAAAAATTAAGAGATGCAGTCACCGCCCCCTCCTATGGTAAAGAAAGTAGAAGGTTGTGAAAGAAGAAAGTTCATACCACTTGTCAAATTCGGATGATGATACAAATCCTATATTGGAATTGACCGAGCAGTCCATAACGTGGGCTGTCAATGATCCTCCTGTTGTAAGCAATTATACTCATTAACATTCTTATTATTTATGCTTTTTGTGAACATTCCCCAATGCTCTCTATATATTAGATTTGGAAGAAAATTTATGGGGATTGTGTGGACCTAAAACGCCCTCAGGTGGTCAAAGACATAGTGGACTTTACTGATCTCCCTGGATAGGCAAACAAGTTTGACGATATAATAGATTTATACGATCTTGAAACTTCTTTGCATGTACCTTTCTTCCCCCTTCCCTTATTTCACATTTCTTCCCTTTTTCTGTCTTTTTATATTTCATGTCCTCTTCCATCGTTTCACCTTCACAGTCTCTCTCTCATGCTCAAATCAATTATTATCTCGCTTGATTGAACAACAAAAGAAGTTAGGGAAATACTTGAGTAACCTATCGGCTACCCGTACTTACAACCAGAAGCTTAAGGTCAATCTGAAGTCTCTGAAGGAAAAAGTGGATGAGAGAAAAACTCTTGAAGGACAAGCTTTATGGGGTTTCATGCTACCTCTAGTTGGACCACGTGTTGTTCTGTCCCCACACAAAATGGTTCATCTTATTATATGATGTGTTTGTTTGGCTTAGTTCATGTGTCTCTATTATAAAATAGAGAAGATGAATAAAATTATTATGAAAAATTTCCGTGTTCTTAATATTCACGCTCACCGAAGATTACATCTTTAATGTGTATATTTTGCAATTTTTCAGCCATCATAACTTACATTTGGGCTTTACACTAGTTTTCTGTATGCCATACTATGTAGGGATAACATAATGGGTAAACAATTTACTAGTCCCTAAGCTTTAACCTATATACTTTAAAAAGATTGTGCAATTTCTTACATTAATTGCAAAGAAAATTTCACATGTGATTTGAACCCATGAGATCCCCTAGTCACAGGAAGGGTATCAACTAGGCCTAGACATTTTCCACTACATATTACACTATTTAGCCCATACATGTATAATATACTTGAAGGTCATTGAGTTTATTCCAAATCAGCTCTTTAGTCCCTCCATTCATTTTGCTCATGAAAGTAGTTAATAAATAAAAAGTTATGTTGTAATTTCAAATTTAACTAAAATATTTGAAAAGAGTTTTAATAGCATATCTCCACTCAACATCACCATTTCTATACTTATGCTTATTATCTGAAAATCTAACATTTTTGCTATGATTTACTATTCTATTTTATTATTAGGGCAATTAGTAATAACTTTTTATGGACTCCCGGAATTCTCTTTTTAGCTAGCAATATATTATAAATTTTGATAAATTTTCATCAATGTTATTCATAAAGTATATTAGAGTCATTTAATAAATCAACTTAGTAATCTTAGAGAATTTGAGAAAAATTTATATAATTATCATCACCATTATGGTATCATTAGTCTAATTTGACCATTGACTCTAAAAAAGGATTAAATTCTTGAAAATGACAAAATATAGGGACTATATATTGAATTTTAGAATAAGAGTAACTAGTAGTACAATTTTTAAAGGCACGCCTCAAGATCCATTGCCTCGCAATGCCTGGGCAAGGTCATGTACCTAAGGTCGCGCTCCTAGGCATGACTCATGTAGAAGTCATTGTTTTTTAGGCATTTTTGTTTTGTTTAATCTCCGCTGGATTATTTTGTTCCTTTTTGTTTTGTTTGGTTAATTGTTCCTTTAATGCAAATAATGCAATATTGAAATGTTTAATCTTGATAGTACAAAGCGTTCATATTAAAAAAAGTTTTGAGGCATTAATATATTTGACTAAAAGAGTTCATGCAACATAAATGTTTTGATGTTAGATACTAGTTCTAGGGTTGTAATGTTAAATTCAATGGTTCTGGTTTGTTTAGATTTGAAATTGAACTGTCTCTGAGACCAATAATATTTTGTAACCTAGGTATGAGTGCATTTTACAATGTCAAGTACGTAAATAAGAAGAATCCACATTACAGGTTCCAAATTTGTTTTGTTTCACATTGTTTAGCATTTAAAATAAGATATAGATATTGCCTTAGTTAATAGGAGGTGCCTTCGTTTTAGTAGTAGTTGTTATTTGTAAGTAGTAGTTAGTTCACAACTTAGTAACTATTAGATTTTCGATCAAGTAACTTAGTATTGTCTACGTGAGTACTTGAAAACTTTTTTAGCTTATAGTTCAACTTCTTTTAGCAATTCCATTTTGTTTTTTGGAGACTCATTAATTGTTTAAGCGCCTTAGACCATCTTGCGCCTTCTACATCTGTGGTAATAATTTACGACCATAATCTAGAAATAATTAGAAATTTTGTGTGATTATATCGTGCCGGAATAATTTTAGAGAAACAGAGTGCATTAAATTCACGAATCTCAAAAGAAAAGGAGAAAAAAGATGATAAGGAAATATCAACAAGCAGTTACCAACTTATGAATATCTTCTTGTGCACAGATGGAGAAATCCGAAAGGGAAATCAGGGAATCCAAATTTTCAGAGCTGATGAACAAACACTTTGCTGCAAGTTCCATCCCGAAAAGCATCCATTGTCTCTCTCTTCGCTTGACCGACGAATACTCGTCCAATGCTCACGCTCGAAAACAGTTGCCATCTCCCGAGTTACTTCCTTTACTCTCCGATAATTCTTACTATCACTTTGTTCTGTCAACCGATAACATTCTAGCCGCATCAGTTGTCGTCACTTCTGCTGTCCAGTCATCTGTCAGGCCTGATAAAATAGTTTTCCACGTCATCACTGACAAGAAAACGTATGCCGGCATGCACTCTTGGTTTGCGCTGAACCCAGTTTCCCCCGCCGTCGTCGAAGTCAAAGGCGTTCACCAGTTTGACTGGTTGACCAGGGAAAATGTTCCCGTGATCGAAGCCGTGGAAAACCATAACGGGATAAGGAATTACTATCACGGAAATCATATCGCAGGGGCCAACCTCAGTACCACAACTCCGAGGATGTTTGCTTCGAAATTGCAGTCTAGAAGTCCAAAGTACATATCCTTGCTCAACCATCTTCGTATATATTTGCCTGAGGTGAGGACTTGTAATCTGCAATATCTTTTGATGGTTTAAATTTTGTGCTGATTTTAGTTGTATTGTATTCGACAGCTGTTTCCAAACCTTGACAAGGTAGTCTTTCTGGACGATGATGTTGTGATTCAGCGAGATCTGTCTGCGCTTTGGGAAATCGATCTCGAGGGAAAGGTCAATGGAGCCGTTGAAACTTGTAAAGGGCAAGATGAGTGGGTAATGTCCAAGCATTTCAAGAACTACTTCAATTTTTCTCATCCTTTGATTCAGAAACATTTGGACCCTGATGAATGTGCTTGGGCTTATGGCATGAATATATTTGATCTTCGTGCTTGGAGGAAAACTAATATAAGAGAAATGTACCATTCTTGGCTAAAACAGGTAGAGAATCTTCCCTATTGACTTTATCATTTTTTTTTCTTTGTTCCTCTCTTGTTTAAACTACCAACACTTTTTAAGTGTTTTCAAAATTTACTCGAGCATTAGCTGTTGATTGCATCTGAAATTTATGATGTTTTGCTCTCTAAGGTGTGATCAATCATCAATATCTGTTATTTTCTGATATTTGACTTCAAATAGTTGTTTATTCATCTTGCTTTGTTTGACAAGAATATCAGTGGAAGTTTCTCTATTGGCTTTCAAGCCTAATATCTCACAGGATGGACATTTTAAATGAAGTCTTCTTCTTTTGTTTGTTGCGGTTTATGATCGGGTTTTTTTGTGCAGAACTTGAAGTCGAACCTAACCATGTGGAAACTCGGGACTCTGCCACCCGCATTAATTGCATTTAAAGGTCATATTCACCCAATAGACCCATCGTGGCATTTGCTTGGCCTCGGTTATCAGAACAACACCAGCATTGAAGATGTGAAAAATGCTGCCGTTATTCACTACAATGGCCAGTCTAAACCGTGGCTAGAAATCGGCTTCGAGCATCTCCGACCTTTTTGGACTAAGCATATCAATTACTCCAATGATTTTATCAGGAACTGCCACATCTTGGAGTCATAGTTGACCAGCATTACGTCTTTAGCCTCTAGAATCGAGAATCGAACAGACAAGTGATTTTTGCGTCACATCAATCGTTTCATGGCTCAGATTTTTGTCGAGACTATATGGGAATCGGAGATTTTTTCGTCAAGGGCAGTGCATGAAATCATTTGGATTCACTGCCAGCCCTCACACTAAGTCCAGCATCAGCATGGGCTTGAGATTCATTCTTTCGATCTGTAACATAGCAATCATTCTTGAATTTTTTTGGTTGGGAAAAAAAGATACTAATGTCGGTCTTCCTATTGGAAGTCTAGCATGATGACTTGGCACCTTCATAGTTTCAATAAAGCTACTATATACACACAAGCGCATTTGCTGCTTAGGGAAGAGGAAAGCTAGGACCCGTCTTTAGTGAGGATTTCCCCTTTAGCCTATAAAGTTTCCTACTTTCAATTATTTTTCGGGTTATATCGTTGTTTCATTTTTGTCAGCATCTTCAATTATTATAATTATTTTCTTTTCAATATCTTTATGATGAAATTTCGCTGTATGAAATATGAGAGATTGCTTTGTTACAGGTCCCGTCATATTAGAGAACCATTGCCAGGTTATATATCAGTATTTGTTATGTATAATTCATAAGGAACATTAAATGTGCAGAAAATTCTTTCTTCTCCAAGTTTAAATTTGTTTTCAATTTTTGCCCTTTTGACTCGCCCGATTTGCTGGTTAAGATGATATTTGGTTTCAGTACTGAATTTTTTTGGATTTTCTTATCCACAAAGGAAAATATATTGTCTTCGAGATTTAAGGGGAATTTTAATTAAAAAAAAGGAAGTGGGAGAAATTGTTTAATAATAGCAACAAAAAAAGATTCTTGTTGTGATTGGAATTTCATAAGTTGAGGATGACAAGAAATCCATTAAGTTTGGTATAATTGTCCAGCTTTAGGCATCCAACTCACTTTTTTTAATATGTGATTCTTAAAAGTTCAAAGCGCCTAACACATTCCTAACCATCTTAAAAATGTCCTATTATTGGATTACTTACTATTATAATGATATGGTTTTTCATTGAAGTTATGTCATTTTAATTAACAAAATGATTAGGATTGGACACCTGGATTAATTAAACTATTATTTGGTTCTTTACCAAAGTGGAAATTGGAAGAATCTTAAAGGGTTCCTTCTGACATTAACAACTATCTACTCAATTAAATGAATCATTTAAAATTGTACTAGTTACCATTCAACCCTTAATTATGTATAGTAGTATTTTTAATGTACGAGCAAAAAGAACTAGAATTGCAATTGATATTTGTCCTCTAGTCAATTTAGGGTTAGTATAGATTTTATGGTCAGAGTTCACATGAGTATTCAACATCTCAATCCTAATTTGGCTGCCTTCAGTTATGACCATTTCTTAATGCCTTTCTATTGGCCCAATTTCCCAACATACCTTTTTTTACCAAATGCATTGCACCATGTGTTTTAACTTTGGTAAAAGCTTTTTTTTAGTAGGCTTTTATTTAAATTGAATTAATTTTGGTATAATTTCAGTATAATTTTATAAACATATGCATTGAACTGACTTATTTATGAGTTGAAAAAATATCTTAGTTTGCTTATTTTATTTATGTTGTATAATCATTCAGTCACTGTATTATAAAATAATAACATATTTTTTGTTTATTTTGTTCAAATATATATTAAAATGGAATTTCAACCCATGGTCATAAAAGGTAGATGAGAACTAAATAAATAAATATTATATAGCAAATAAATTAAAAAATATAAAACTTGTACACCATTGAACAGCGGTGCTTTACCTTGATGAATTTTTTTAATGAAATTATTAAAGGATTTGTCAAAAATAAAGATAATATATATTTGAAAGAGAAAAATGATATTTTGAATTGTATAAAAGGGAAGAAAACAAAAGAGGAATCACGCCAATGAAAATAGAGAAAAAGTACTGTTTTACAGAGAGAGGGTTTCAGTCATATGCATTAAAAACAGAGAAATTTGTGCATTTCCATGGTCCAAGGAGAAGAAGGCAACCATGGAAGCTTTGACCATAGATTTATACAACTTTGAAATCTCCATTCTAGCCTCCCTCTCCGCTTCTATTTGATCTCTTCTTCTCCTTTTTATTGCTTTCACTATTCATCTACACGCCACTTTTCTCTTCTCTCTTCTTCTTGGATTCTTTTTTCCAGCTAAACTCCGATTGATCCAGATCATTTTACATCCAAGTAAGCTAACCCTTACAGGGTTTTTTTAATTCCTATTTTTCTCGGTTGATCAATCTTGGATTTGATTGTGTTCGTTTATGTTTGATTGCTAGTTGTTCTTATCGATTTTGTAACGTGTCATCTTCCTTGCAGTATTGTTCCCGTTCATTTAGGGTTGACCTTGACCAGTTCAAGATCGTTCAGATATAGAGACTTTTCACTTTGATTCTGAGTATGTGTGTTAGTCTTTGTGTTTTTTCAGGCATAATTTGTTGCACAATATCTCGATTGCTGATTTGTTAAAAATTAAACCCCAATTTAATGTTTGATAATGTTTTTTTTTTTTAGGCTGAGTTTTGATATATACGAATTCTGTAATTTTGACTTTGGTTGGCAGAAGAATCATTTCAGAATCTCAGAGAAATCTGTGTTTGTGAGAACCGGAAACAAGAGTTTTCAAGAGGGATTACCTATTAAACAACATAACTGGGGTTTTCAAGTTTGAGATTGATTTGAAGATGGCAGGGGTACAAGATCAGTTAGAGATCAAGTTTCGATTATTGGATGGCTCAGATATTGGTCCCAAAGCCTTCCCTGCTGCTGCAAGTGTAGCAACCTTGAAGGAAACCATTCTCGCTCAGTGGCCTAAAGGTATAGTCTCACTTTCATTTCTTTCTACTTATCTTGAACCACAGATTTTCTCGTTCTATATTTTGTTAGGCTTGGTTGTTTGATATATGTCATTATGAAATCAGGGAGTGGCATGTACTCTCTAACTCGATTAAGACTCGTATCTCAACTTCTTTGAGCTTTAACATATAACCTATACTTTCAATTTACATTGAATCATATCTATCTAATGTTATCAAAGTTGTTGAGTTACAAGATCAAGAGTTTTCGAGCCTAATTTTAAAATTTATAGGAGAGGAAATGCTGCTGCCTTCATTTTTTTTTCCTAATTAGTTCGGGTAACAAAACCATGCTTTCTCCTGCCTTATATCTAATTTGTTAAATTATCATCAACAGAGAAGGATAATGCTCCAAAGACAGTGAAAGATCTCAAGTTAATAAGCGCCGGAAAAATACTCGAGAACAACAGAACTGTGGGCGAATGCCGGAGCCCACTGTGTGATATACCTGGCGGGGTCACAACTATGCATGTAGTTGTTCAACCTTCTGCCGTTGATAAAGGTACTATTTTCCCCTCAAAACTCATAGATAAGAGTTCTTTACTGTATTCTTCTTCGCTGGCTGTTCTATATATATTCTTCAACTCTGTACCTCTGTGCTTTTCTTAATATGCATTTTGATAGTAAGTTTTGTTTGTTTCTGGGATTTGATACAGATTTCTATTTTCTCGCATCTGTATTCTCGTTATTTTAATAAAAGAGAAGGCAATATTCTTTTGCTTTAAGAGTGGCAATCCGCCCCAGTCTCTTCTCTTCTCTCTCTTACTCAATCTCTTTGTTTTTAGCTTTTGTTGAAGAATGACTGCTCATAAATGAATATATTCATAGCTAAGGACAACAAGTAGAAATTAATAAATCAGTTTAAATGAATAAATTCATAGCTAAGGACAACAAGTAGAAATTAATAAATCAGTTTAAGTCCCAAAAGCCTCCTCTTAATACAGTATTAAATGTCAGCCCATTCATTCGTTGGCCACTTGATTGAGGAACCACTAACTTTTCTAGCTGCATATCACTGACTTTTGTCATTGTCCAAAGGTTGTTTGAATTGATTCTCCTTCTAACTGTCTTTTAAAATATGTTTTGTTTGTTATTTATAAATATATAATGATTATTACATGTTTGTTCTTTTGAATGGCATCTCTTTCTTGTACAGATAAGAAAGCAGCAAATCAGTCAAAGCAGAACAAATGTGTTTGTGTTATATTATAAGTACAGCAGCATAGCAAGGATTGCATTAAGGTAAATTTTGTTGCTTTATACCTATTCAGGCATGAATCGAAGCATTTTTCTTTTTGATAGTTGATATATCTCTGTTTTTGTCAAGAAAGAGTTCCATACCTGGTATAGATTACGGGGCTAGTGAATTCCTGGTCAATTAGGAGGCAATGTTGTCAAGCTTTATAGTCGACTTTATCTTCTAGTGCGGGCCCTGCCTTCGTCACACAGTTGTGCATCAATCCCATTTGGTATACAATGATTATTGTCAAGTTTGAGTTGAACTCTGCTTTTATGCAACATCATTCTGAGATTTGTGAGTTAAAAAATTATATGTTAGGCATATGGTGAGAGTTCTTGTATGTTCTTTTTAAACCTGAGTCGCTTTGTCTTGTATTGTCGCTAGTTTCATAATTTGAACTGAATATTCAAATTGATGCTGATGAGTCAATATCGGAATCACCGAAAATTATCTTAAAATGAGATGCTAAGTCAGCACTTCATGACCTTGTGTACTGTTTTTGCTTTTCAATCACAAGCTGCTTTTGAACACATGAATATTGAATAGTGCTTTCCAACTTTGTTAAAGTAGACATATTTGAATTATATATATATACGATTCTGTTCCTTTAATAATATATTGATGCTGCAAGTTGTGTGTTGTTGAAAACATGACAGCCTGATTTGTTTTTTGGATCAGAATATATATATATATATATATATATATATATATATATATATATATATATATATATATATATATATAGATTTCTATGTCATACACCAAATATCCA
>CATIWQ010611804.1:0-18477 GCA_949673415.1 Euphorbia schlechtendalii | reverse complement strand
TATATATTTATATATATACAAGTCTATATTTCCAAATAACCCAATTAAGTTATTTTGGATCCTAAAAAAATTATTTATGTCTCTTAAAAATATTTTAAGCCCTTAAATTTTCACTTTGAGGCTTTTAAATATTTTCTATGGTCCTAAATATTTATTTAGGGTCCCAAACATTACTTTTGACGAGGAGAACTCCCATTTGAAGATTGTTGGATGGTCGAAAATCATGTCATTCGAGGATAAATATCCTAAAAAGCCGTCATCATTGAATGCGTGAGCTGGTACAAAATCCCATGCTCATAGCTGCCCCTCGTGTGATAATTGCTAGTTGTATAACTAGTATTATCCACTGTTTTAAAAATCCCCGCCTAGGCGCTATTTTGAGGGTCGCCGCTTGGCTACGCCTAGCGCCTAAACTCTACTGACTAGCGCCTAAGTCCGCCTAGGCCCCGATTCACCTTCGACCGCCCGACTAGTGCCTAGCGCTTTTTAAAACACTGGTATTATCACATGAGAAGAGTGGAGGGATTGAGAATATACCTGACCGGTGTGGCTAGTGACTTCTTGTTCCCAATTGGTGATGACATAGACCTTCCTTTCTGGCACTATGTCTTCATAGGGTTGTCCGTTTCTTTCTTCTGAATCCCTTAGGTACTTGGTGCCCCTTATAGGCGGGCCAATCGTTTCATTCTACGACGTCCTTGTTGTAGTCGATAACCATTTCATTCTTCGGTTGATAAATGAGGTAGATTCTTTCTTCTGCCATCGAGATAACCATTTCGTCCTTCGGTTATATTTTGAATTTCCTTAATAGGATGTTGACTTGTTTCCTATAACAAATCATGGAAAAGTATAATGTTAATACATTTTATGATGAATGTTTTAATTATTTGATTGAGTTTATGCGAAGCAAAAATTTTAGCCCCTTCAATTAAAAATTAAAACATGATAAATAAATAAGTTTAATAGAAATTTAGGGATGTCTTGAGAACCGCTCTGTTGTAGGAGGCTTTTGTTGCAATGTTGACTTTAGGCTTGAGGGGGCCATCGTCTTGTTTTTAGGTTCCTCATGTAGAGGTGCAGGTTCTTGTTTATCGAGACAGTGTTGCCCTAGTTCTGCATCGTTTTTGCCTGTAAATGATGTGAATGTAATGTGTGCATGTTTTTATGGATGAACAATATTGATCATATGATGTATGTTCATCTATAGGTGTCGTCGACTTCGTTCATTGAAGAGCCTTCTCTTGTACAGTGCACGGTTGCCCCTGTAACTTGTCTTGTTAGGGATTCTATTGACGACTCCCTCAAAGCTACGACCATGAGTTCTTTGAATTAGGTTCAAGTTCATAGCTTGGATCTGATTTGAGGAAAGTTTGGATGAATCGTTGATCCCGCATTATGTTGGTGATGATTGCTTGGAATCCGTTTTGCTTGAAGTGTTGAAGGTATATGATGCCTCGTACCATTCCGAGGAGGAGATGATGAATTTGATAGTGGTTCTAATTTCTGCATAGATTGCCCTTGTGGGTTTTCAATCTATCGAACCTTGTCTTAATTTTTGCTTAGACCGCCCTTTCAGGTTTTCAATCCAGTAAACTCATTTTACTTTATTTTATTTTATTATTATTTTTTTGGATGTTTACTTGTGATATTCTACCTTTGACATGCAAGCAATCAAGATAAGCATATGCATAAAAATTAAGCAAAAATGACAATTCATTGTTGAACTTAATAGGGATATAATACCATCAATTATCCCTCTCAGGTTTTCTAACCAATTTGGTTCTCTTGATGTCCTAAGTTTTGCTTGAGCCACCCTTTTCGAGTTTTCAACTCAACGGACTATTCTTTTTGTGTTTTGAAAATAAGCCCTAATTTTTGCTCAACTAACCAAGTGTTAATTGACAGGCTAATTACAAATTCATTTTTTTGTACTGCTTTTTTATAAATTTATTTCTTTCACCTATGCATGATAGCAATTGTGTAAGACTTGGTCAATTTGGTAGACCGGTCACCGTCGATGTCCACGACTTCAGTTGTTATCTCGTTCAGCATTTCTGATCGATTGGTTTGTGCTCATGCTACTTTGCTGGCTTGAGGTGTATGTGATAATGAGTCTTGATCATTAGCATTCCCTTTTGAGTTCAATTACCCCACAAATTGCGGAGAGTTGTGCAATGGAGTTGTTGACTTGTTCAATGATCTGCCTCCTTTTTACCTTTGGTATTATCTTTTGTTTGATTATCTCTCGAATGATGGTGATCCATGTGATGGAGTTGTTGACGTGTTCAATGATCTGACTCCTTCTTTGTTACATTGTGCCGGTTGTTTAATCTCATGAATAGTGGTGATGGAGTTGTTGACATGTTCAACGATCTGACTCCTTCTTTGTGACGTTGCACCGGTTGTTTGGTCTTGTGAATGGTTTTGATGGAGTTGTTGACGTGTTCAGTGATTTGACTCCTTCTTTGTGACATTGTGTGAGTTGTTTGGTCCTATGAATGGTGGTAATGGAGTTGTTGACGTGTTCAATGATCCAACTCCTTCTTTGTGGTGTTGCATGTGTCGTTTGGTCTTATGAATGGTGGTGATGGAGTTGTTGATATGTTCAACAATCCGACTCCTTCTTTGTGGTATTGTGCCTGTTGTTTGGTCCCAACTTGCATGGTCAGCATTTTGGCCTTATTCTAGCTTTGATCCTTTTGATCTTTGCATGCTTCGTTCTCTTGGTTGAGTCAGTGGACGTTTCATGTTTAGAGATCTTTCCATTGATCTTTCATCTTGTATGATGAGGCAATTACTATCACACATTGTCTAAGTACATTTATTTATCTCTCACTTTCTTTCAAGAGTCAAATCATTTGAATTTATTATGGAGAATCCATTTATACCCAAATTAACTTCATGAAATGATGTGTCACATGTGCTAAAAACATTATGTGTATGCTTATGAGGATGCGTGATGTCATTAATAAAATATCAAGCATATAAACAAAGTTCAATTTATTCAAAGATAATTCAAAAGAAGCCATGTAGGTAAAGTAGCTAAATGCTAATTTATTACATCATCTTCTTCCGATGCTACTCCCCTTAGATGTATCAATGGATTCGAAGTGCTCCATCCTATCTGCCTTCTCAAACACTTCTTGATAGCTCGAGAAGTTGTCTAATCCAAACTTGTTCCTGTATGATGGCAGTGCACCATCCAGAAGCTTTGTTATCATCTTTGGTAGAGTTAAGCGAGCCCTAAGCCTGACCTGTGTGGCTTGCATAGTAGGATTCAAAGCTCTCACCTTGCCTTTGTCTTATAGCCTCTAGATGTTGCATTATGGTTTCCATTTGAGAGTTGAAACCATAATGCTCCAGCATAGCTTGAGCGAGACTATTCTAATTGGTAGCTATGTTTAGTGGAAGGTGGCTGTACCATTCATTGACCGGGTAGCCCAAGGTGACGACGAAGAGCTTAGCCATCATTCGATCGCTGACCCTTAATGCTCTCATCACTGTTTGATAATGAGTCAAGTGAGCTCGCAGGTCACCAGATCCTACGTACTTCTCAAACTGCGGCATTGCAAAGTTTGGGGGCAAGCTGTCTTCATCCTCGATTCTTTGTTATGCAGGGTATGTGTTCCTTAGGTGGCCACCGTGAGTGGCCAAGAACTGTTACCATAGTTCTACCATTCTTGGTTGTTGTAGGATGGCGTTCCCAGTGTTTGGATAAGAGCTATATTACCCCTGGGGAAATGCCGCAAAATGGAGCAGTTGAGATGCCTGGAGCGGTGAGGCAACCGACGTACTCCAAGTGGGGATAGGTTATTGGTGGAAGGGCCCTGGTGTGAATGTTGGCTGGACAGGTTGCCCTTGGAAGAATTGGTGACTAGATTGTTGTTGGAAAGGATTAGCGAAATTGAATCCTGGCAGACCAATTTGGGCCTGGTTCAGACTTTGTCCTACCCCAAATTGGTGAAAGGCAGTAGGAGTAAAGGACACTGCATGCAAGATAAGAGGTCCCCCTGTTGGATTGACGTTGTTAAGGGTGACCTCCAAGCTGGACACTGCATTTTGGGCCCTCTCGATGTGTTGGCGAATGAGCGATGCTAGCTGTTTTGGCCATAATTGGGGAAACGTGGACCAGGCGGCGAGCAGGCCTCTTCCAAGCTCCCTTGATACACGAGCAAAATATTAGACCGTGCATGTAAGATTCGTGATATGATTCATGATGCAAGTAATGCATTAGATTTTTAATATTATGGCTGCATTCACAAGGGGTTAGCATGCCATGATGTGAAATAACATGTATGTCAATCCATTTGAAACAAACATGTTAGTCGTTAGGTAAAAATGAAAACATGTGGAAATGAAAATCCAACAACAGGGGTTGGATTTGAGATTTGTATAATGTCTGTGTGACATCATAATATGAGTGGTGTAAGCGAGTTGACTAAGCTACCTATGTGATAATAGGTCAATGGTTTGAGGTTTTGTACTATAACTAGGTCTCATGGAATGAGAAGGTCAAAATTGTTTCGGGTAAGCGATGTGACATGCCCTAATAAAATGAAAATAACTACCGTATGTAGCTACCTAATGAATGATTTGGTTATTTCACCTAATTAGGGTAGAGTTTTTGGATACCTATGTGGTCATCACTATTTGATGTGATACATGGATTATTGCCTCGTGTTGGCGAATGATTCGGGTATGAGGTGTATACCCTTGAAGATTTGGTAAAGTAAGACTTTCGAAGTAAGTTTGCCTCGTGTGGGCTTAGGTGAGGACATTAACTGGGATATCCTTTAACGTGGGAAATTGGTTTTGGGTAGCTATTTACCCTATTTGAGCTTTTGGTGTGTATAATTACCCCTAAAGGGCTGTGAGTTGGATGTTGAGTGGACATCTCATGGGCGATGTGTGGGATATATTATCACCCCTTGTGGGCTAAGTGTCGGACGTCAAGTGGACATCACGCAGTAAAAGAAAGATATGTTTGCCATGTACAAGCTAATAGCGGGATGTCAAGTGGACATCTCTCGCTGAAAAGGGGTAAGTGATGTTCCTAAGTGGTTTTATGTTATCTTAGGGTGACACAATCTATAGTATCAACTGTGTATGTGATATTGGTTTGGTATCGTGATATGTACATTTAATATCATGAGTGTGTGCGTTCAAGTGTCTGCACAAAAATTCATGGTTAGTCTGACATTTGTTTAGTGACAAATTGAAAGTATTAGACATGTAGCACATAACATGCAACGTAATATCTTCCAACCATACAACTCCCGCGTGTAGGGTTTTTGGCTAGTCTCTATCCCATGTTTGGTTCATCTTAGTACACTGAAGATACTAAGGAGCGCACCTGTAAGAAAAATATAATGCATGATCGCGTGTTGGGTAACACCCTAGGGAAAATGCCTATGGTTTATTTACATGAGGTTTATAAATGGGTTGTTGATGTAGAAGGTTCTTGTTACACTAAAATACACTCCAAGCCTCTAAGGAGGGAGGTACATGCGATATGGCAACAAGTGCTCCGGTCAAGTATTATCTTTTCTCAGGGAGGCAGATTAGTACCAGAGAGAGTTTCGTGGCAATAAGGGTACCTTAGACTTATGTGCTAATCCCTTCTACTGCAATGCGTTATTATGAATATGTCATAATTAAGAGAAAACAGAATAATGTGATTAATAATTTTCGGCTCTTATCTAAAATCTAAAACCTTTTAAAAAAACAAGTTTTTAGAAAAATCCCCAATGGAGTCGGCACTATGAGCGGGCGACACGGAGCGGTGGGCCGAGAGCGCGTGGTTTCCTAGGCGTGGTCCATCGAGGTGTTTGAAAAAAAGGTGCATCGGGTCGGGGACCTGGTAAAAAGGTTGAAAGAGAAAGTGAAAAAATGTTTTAGATCGGTTCGAACCCGAATCCACCATCTCTTAGTGTGGAGTTGCCACCTAGAATAGCTCTTTCCAAGAATTAGAGTCCTGTGAGGCTTAAAATCTGGGGGACGGCCCACCAAGACACAAAGATTTGGGTCCTGGATAAGTTGCTTATTTCTTATGTGATCACATTATATTACATCTATAGAAAACTGTATTTTCTTAGTTATGCATATTCACACTTAGGTCATTTTTAAACTTTATGTGCATAATTCACGTGTTGCAAAATAATAAACCATCCACAAAGCGAAATAATAAACCATCCATAAAGTAGTAAGTAAATGCGGAAAATAAATGCTAAAAATAAAGATTACAAGGCTTTTAAAAAAATCAGGGGATGCAACCGCCCACTACCCTATTAATTACATTTTTCGTAAAAGTATATGCAATACCCGAAGGAAAGTAAATCCTAGGTATACATATAACATGCATCCACAAAGGTTAGTACGAAATATGGTACATATGTTCGATTTGACTTTAGTGAGGCCCGTGTGGCCTAATTAAAACATCGACGATTTAAGTTGTTATTTTATATAAAAACAGTTCATTTTTATTTACACGTATGTTGATCAATTTTATTAGTGAAAATGATCGCATGGCATAAAGTGAGGCCTGTTATCCGGAAATAATTTTAATTCCATTCGTTGGGGTATTCTAACATAAAAATTAAAAAGAAATAAAACAGAAGATTGAGATGAAGAGAATTACAACATTATTCACATAAAAAGAAATAACAATATTCCTAGGTCCACAAATAAAATCAGAAAAAGATGAAGCAGATGATGAGCTTGGAATTCGTAGTTCTAGGAACTAAGAGGCTTACCATTGTGGTATGAATCCACTTCGGCGTATCCGTTCAATCCCCGGGAGTGTTCCTTGTTCTTTTTTATTTAATTGTAGTTTAATTGGAAAATACGTGTTTATTTATCAAAAAGATAATCAAACTCGGGTTCTAAATTTGTTTTAGACCCGAGAATATCTGAGGATATTTAATAAGAAATAGATGAAGAAATTTGATTAAAAGATGAAGAGATTTGGGATCCAAAAGTGTTTTGGATCCAAGAAAAAATTAGAAGAAAAGAAAGTATTTTTATCTGTGTTTTTTTAATCTGAAGAAGAGAATTTTCTCTGAATTTTTGAGCCCCCTTCAATCCAAAAATGTCCGAATATTTATAGGAAAAAGTCCCGAAAAATCCAAAAAAGAAAGTTTGGGGAAGCTCCTCACCACGTCTTTGGCGAGGCTGTCTTGCTAACTTTGGCGAGGCTCCTCGCTAAGTTTGGTGAGGCTCCTGGCCAACTTTGGCGAGGCATGCCCTCGCCAACGAAGTTTGGCGAGGTTACCTTGGCGAGGCATGCCCTCGCCAACAAGTTTGGCGAGGGCTGCCTCGCCCAACCTTGCCGAGACTTGCCTCGTCAAAGCCCCTTTTTTGGCGAGGCCTACTTTCAGGACTGGGATTTAGTCTCCCTCGGGTTTTTTTTTGTATTCGAATTTTTTTTAATTTAATTAATTAATTTTTTTTAAATATTACATATTATATTTATTTATTGATATATTTATATATATACAATCTATATTTCCAAATAACCCAATTAAATTATTTTGGAACGTAAAAAAATTATTTATGTCCCTTAAAAATATTTTAAGCCCTTAAATTTTCACTTTGAGGCTTTTAAATATTTTCCATGATCTTAAATATTTATTTAGGGTCTCAAACATTATTTTTGACTAGGAGAACTCCCATTTGAAGATCTTTGGAAGGTCGAAAATTGTGTGATTCGAGGATAAATATCTCGAAAAGCCGTCATCATTGAACGCGCGAGCTGGTACAAAATCCCGTGCTCACAATTATCATGACATTTTCAAACATTAAAGTTTGAATTCTATGGAAAAAGAGTGAAAAAGGTGCAAAAAGATGCATAGAACTTAAGGAATTGGCAAAGGATCGAAGATGTCAAAGATCGGTAGAAATCGCAAAGAGGAATCATGTGAAAAAGGCTTGTCACGATAGTGACACATATATTGTGGTACGCACTTGTTAACCTTCACAACAAAAAGTTGCCAACCAAGTATTCACAATCGCGTCCTTGATGATTTTTGGTAAACTCTTCTCTTCTTTCAACCGACGAATAAGAACATTCAACTGCCATCAACCACCATCAACTACCAACCGAAAGACACCTTTTGGAAGTCAACCATCATGAAAAGGTGCCTTTCCATTGTGGATGAGGATGAATCTTTGCATCCAATCATATTGAAATGATGCAACTCTTCGCCAATGGACATGACTGTTCATTTGGATAGAAGCAACCCTTCATACTCCATAAATAGGGCTCCAAACTCCATAATTTCGTGTGTGGCACATGTGGTTCATGGTTATGGCATGATTAGAAGGCATTGAATGATAGTGTGCGTGTATAGATAGAGAGTTTAATATATAGATTTCGCTACGTTCAAAGTCTTAGCGAGAAAAATGTATAAGTGATTCGATTCTTATTTTGATAACAATATTTCTATACAAATTCGAGCGTTTGTTGTATGAGTGTAATTGGAAAGCACTTATCAATAAAAGTTTTCTTTCTTCAACATTCTTTTATTCGAGATTCACAAAGAATAGCATCCTAGCGGAGGTTCTATACGAGTCGAGACCGAATTTAAAGTAGACATAGGAATTGCGGGAATTGACGACTCCCATTAAAGAGTGGATATGGTTTGATCAACTTTATCTTTCACTTGCATACCTTACAACTTTACTTTGTTTTCTGCTTATACAATCTATTTCGAAGTTTATGATATGTCTATGTGTCATAACGAGTAATTCGTTTTGCATCATTTATATTACTTCGAGTTATATGCTTTTGAGTTAACTTTAAGAGTGATTTCGGGGTTAACAAGATTGTGTATAATCACTGGATCTATGATTATGACGCTGTTTAGTGAGCCAACATTTTTGGAGTGGTAACTTGCTAAATATGGCTATGTGAGAGCGACACGTACTCGGCATAGTAATATAGTTATCCAAGTTCTTATAAGTGTCATAATTCGTTTACCCTAGATTTAGAAAAGTCATCTCATGAGTTGCTCTGCTGTGAATTATTGAATATTAGGGCGTCTAGAACGTTATTTGTTGAAGTTATTTAGTGTAGGAATTTTGCATGTTTTTCTCTATTAAACTTGTTCGTAGGAATATCTCCATATTGTAAGTCTTCTCTAGTCTGTTCATACTTCTATATATTCATCCATCTATCATCCAAACCCCTCCAATATAATATTTTTGTTTACCCCATAACTCTAGTTGGTCTTTAGAACTGGTTCCTTCCCTACAGGATCGATATCTTTTAAAACTACATCGAAATTGTATACATGTAGTGGTCATCATTTTTCTATTTGATAAGCGATACTGACAACACATGTTCGTATTTTGAATTTTTATCTTATCGGTAGAGAAGTGGGGAACAAGATTTTTGACTTCATTACAAAATATAACCCCTTAGAATTAGTAGAGTCAAAACCTTGTGATCAAGTTTTTTGCATCATTGCCGGGGAAGGCAAGTGTGTTCTAGAGATCAAATTACCAGAGAACGGGCAATTATATTTGTGTGTCAATAGATTTATTTATTTTTATTTTTATTTTTGTTTTTAGTTTTACGTGTTTATATATTGTTATTAACATATTTTTCTTTCTTATTCATTGAGTTTTCTTTCTAGCGTGTGCATGCCAAGTACGCGTAGTTCGGGAGAAAGTTTGGTGTCTTTCGAATAAGAAATAGAATGATTTGGTAGGACAAGGAAATGGAGAAATAAGAGACAAGGAAGAAGGATGGTTGAAGATCAAGAACAAGTTCATGGTCCAGTTCCAGATCCACCTCAACCAAGGCTCATGGATTATGTCATTCCAACCATCAATGGTAACAATCAAGGAATTGCTAGACCATCCATTGTAGCAAATCAGTTTGAAATCAAGCCCGCATTACTTCAAATGATTACCAGTAACGTGCAATACTATGGTCTACCCAATGAAAATCTGAATGCTCACACTGCAAACTTTCCAGAAGTCTGTGATACTTTCAAAATGCCCAATCTTCCTGATGAAGCAGTTAAACTTCGCTTGTTCCCATTTACACTCTGTGATAAAGAGAAAGCTTGGTTGAACTCATTACCCCCAAATTCAATCACTACTTGGAACCAATTAGCCCAAGCCTTTCTGACTAAATATTTCCCTTTAGCCAAAACCGCAAGACTTAGTAAAGAAATCACTTCCTTTACTCAGAAGGATAGTGAATCCTTATACGAAGCCTGGGAATGTTATAAGGAACTTCAGCGAGTTTTTCTTCATCATGGTTTACCTTAGAATGTGATTCTGTAAACTATCTACAATGGAATAAATCATGCAATAAGAGGAGAGATTAATGTTATGGCTGTGGGATCTCTTATGAAGAAAACTAGTCAAGAAGCTTTTGATCTTTTGGAAGATATGGCAAATAACAATAGTATGTGGCCAGTGGAGAGAGCACAAGTAAGTACTACTATTCCTACTCATTCGCATGCTGCATCTACATCTTCTAGTTTAGTTAAAAAGGTCAATGAATTAGATTCTATTTATGTTAAGCAAGCACAAATATCTGCTTTATCTAATAAGATAGATAATATGCATATAAATAAGAGTAACCCTTTAACATGTGAAAATTGTGGTCAAATCGGACACACTGCTTTTGAGTGTAACTTTAACCCATGTGTAGGGGAACAATTAAGTTATGTTCAAAGTCAAGGGAATTCTTATGGTAATAATGGAAATAATTATAGGAATTCTAATTGGAAGTATGGTGATAATCAACAAAAGAATTTTCAGAGTAATGATAGAATATCGTAGTTAACAAGTAAAATAGACAAGTTCTAGAGGGAATTTGTAATAAGCAATCAGAGTCTGAGGAATGTTACAAAAAGTTAGAGAATAAGATGGATCAGATGTTTAAAAATCAATCATCTTCTTTTCTTAATTTGGAGATACAAGTTGGTTAATTATCAAATGCTATTCCATCTAGAGGAAAAGGCCATTTACCTAGTAACACAGAAGGCAATCCTAAGGAAAATATGCATGCTATAACCCTTCGTAGTGGTAAATTACTAGATGAACAAAATCCTTTGAGTATACCTGCTAATGATGTTGTTGAAGTACCGGATGATTATCAGAGTAAATCCAATGATAAGGTAGGAGAGGATGAACAACCTAAATCCGAAAAGGTTAATCCCCCTCAACCACCATTTCCACAAAGAATGAAGAAGAAGATTGAGGATAAGCAATTCATTAAGTTTATCAATAAACTTAAAGGATTGGAAATCAATATTTCATTTATTGAAGCCATTCCTAATATTCCTAACTATTGTAAGTTTATTAAAGAACTTTTATCTCTTAAACATAGTTTAGAAGGAATATCAAATGTATCTTTAACCGAAGATTGTAGCAAAATAATAACTGCTACAATGCCCACTAAACTTAAAGATCTAGGAAGTTTCACAATACCGTGTAAACTTGGAAACATTTCTTTTCCAAAATGTTTATGTGATCTTGGGACTAGTTTAAACCTTATGCCTTTATCGATCTTCAAAGAGTTGAAGCTTGATGATGAAGTTAAAAGGACAAATATGGTCTTGCAGTTAGCTGACCAATCTATAAAACGTCCTTACTGCATAATTGAAAATGTGCTGGTTAAAGTGGATAAATTTGTTTTCCCTACAGACTTTGTTGTGTTAGATTTTGCATATGATGAAAAGTGTCTTATAATCTTAGGAAGACCTTATATGCATACTGGCAAAGCATTGATAGATGTTTCGAAAGGAAAAATTAAGTTAAGGATAGGAGATGATACTGTTGAATTTAACATATGTAAAGCTGATAAATATCCAATGGATGAAGATATTTGCATGAAATTTGACTTGATTGATGCTTGTGTGTGTGTGTGTGTATATATATATATATATATATAGTATAATATAATAATATTTTTATTTGTTTTTATGTATTAGTGTAGTTTTCAAATAAAAAAAAGAACAAAAGTTTTGGATTTTGGCATATCGCGACTGCGACTTGTATCGCGCTTGTGATCAATATGGTCTAAACTCTCTGCTTCTATATAAGAGAGAGTCACGATCGTGACTAACCTTCGCAATCACGACTAACCTTCGCAATCGCGACTAATGGTTATATTTGATATATATCTATTGGAAAAGCAACTAATACCCTATTTTCTATATAAATAACCACTTTTCCTAGTTTTTTTTTCACAATAACTCTTTTTCCTAAACTCAATCCTTTGCAAAAGCAAATTTTCTCTATTTTCCAAATCAAACACAATTCTTTCTTTCTTGAATTCAATGGCTCCTAACAAGTCTGTAGCAACTAAAGGGAAGAACAAGTTGATCAACCAACAAAATAAGTATGGATGCCCTTTTCCAATCTATAGTGAAGAAGAAGTTGAAAGATACTTGAGAATCAAGAACTTCAATTTTCACGGTACGCTTTTCTACTATCCTACTTTTGCTATTGATGTTGGGATTCATGCAGAAGTAGAAGAGTATTTTTCGCTGTTTGGATTGAAGAAGTTTGTGAATACATGTTTTCCTTTTATCAAGGAATGGGTCCTTGAATTCTTGGTTACTGTTGCAGAAGATGGGAACTTTATCAAAAGGAAATTCAGAAATGGAGGAGAAGAATATAAGTTCACTTTGATGGATTTAATCAAATGGTTCAGTTTTGGAATAACATATGAGTAAATTGAAAAAGATGAAGATTATGATTTAACGGATGTTTGGACTGAGTTAATGGGATTGGATTGATACGATGTCAAAAACTCTTCCAACAAGAATTTTCGAAGCAACAGTCTTATATACCTTCACAAGTTTATTTATCAAAGTCTTTTCTTGCGACACAAAACTACTAAAGTGTCGATGAAAGATTTGGTAATATTGGAGTGCGCAGTTTCGCAACTACGGCCAAAGTTTCAGATGTATATGTTGGAGTCCATCACTAGTCTTACTACACATAAAAAGGCTAGAGTTGGAGGTGCAAATATGCTTTACGGAATTATTTTGGGAGTGATGAACAAACTGCCATACCAATATAGTCCTCGAGAGAAATTCAACTTTATGGGAGGAGTATATATGAAGAGAGTAGGATTAGTCAAAGAAGATGATGAAAAATTTATGTTTTTACCATATGGAGTAAGGGTAAGGAAGCTTAGACTGACAGATGCATATACTTCTGCAGAAAACCAACAAGAAGAAGATGTTGAAGAAGTTCGATTCGGAAGTACTGGTTCAAGACAAGCCTCTGGAAGTACACATGATACTTGGTGAGGAAAGTTCGTTAAAAATGTCTACCAAGCATGCTTCGACATTGCCTTAATACAGCAAGATGTTCGTCAACTAACGAAATCCAACATTTCATTGAACCACAAGTTGAATACATACTTCAAAATGCAGAATTTAGAAATCTCACCGAGTCCTCCAGATTCAAGTTCAAGTGAATAAAACGGGTTCAAATTCTTTTTCTTTTATTTTCTTTTCATTTGTGTGATTAGTTTAGTTTAGATTTTCAATTAAATAAAGTCTCACAATGAGGACATTGTGTTCTTTAGTGTTGGGGGGTATTTGTAAAAAAAATACAGAAATGAAAATCTAAAAAATTAAATAAAATGAAAAAAAATCTAAGAATTTGAAAATTTTTCTTGATTTTTATGTTGTTTATACATTATCCATACCTATACTATACTAACATATGTTCCAAGGTTATTGTGAGTGTTAGGTATTTCAAGTTTGATGTTAGTGCATATTTTGAACTAAATGTTTCGAGTATGACCACAAGTTGAGAGTGTGAGCATTTTTGCACAACATTTCGCATTTGGCAAGGATGAGTTGTGAGTAACATTCGAAAGCAACATTCCAAGTAAGTTTCGATATACATTTCAATGCGACATGAATTAGTATAAGTTATATAGTTTTAGTTTAATGCTATCGATAAGTTTTAAGTGAAGTAATATCTAGTAGTGTTCTTACTATGAGTTTTATATGCTATTCTCGAATAAGTCTTATAAGTATTGAGTGTGTTTAAAGTGTTGGGAACCTATAGCCTTAATAATTTGAAAGTGATCAATAAAGGATGAGGGTATAAAGAGTGAAAAATCAAAAGAAAGAGAGGATAACCAATGAGTTATGCAAAAGGTGAGGAATGATACGGAGCAGAAACTGCAACCATTCAATGAGTGAAGAAAAGAAAAAAGTAGCATAGAACAAAAAATGGGTGCAAAGTATAAATCTGTACTTCAAAAACATATGCTTAAAAGAAAAAAATGAGAGAAAGTGGGATGGAGCATAAAATGCAACCACTAAAAAAAGGGGGAGAGTGGTATGGAGTACGAAATGCAACCACTAAGAGTGTTTTTAGCATTCTAGGTTACCTAAAAATGCCTTGAGGTCATACTTTTCAAAGTGTGCTCCTTTTGTCCTTTATACTTTATACTATACTTGAGAGAAGGTAATATTCTAGTAAGCATATAACACTTATACGAAGACACGATTCGGTTGACCCTCCATTAAGTGCAAAGGTATGCAACTTAGCTATATAAATTTCACATTACTAATTTGTGGGGAAGTTTAAACTTTTGCTTGGATTTTATGCAATATGGGAATGTGATACTCACTACAATAGCTTTCACCAAATGAGGTACGAACTTGAATACTAATTTATACACTTCTGTTGTTTTTACCTTGAAGACAAGGAAAAGTTAAGTGAGGGTGTGTGATAAGTGTATAATTACACTTATTATCATGATATTTTCAAACATAAAACGATATAGTTTTGTTTCATTTTATACTTCCAATAAATGATTTCACGTGGTATGTAGTTGTTTTTGATGCAAATGCAGAAACTAGGTAAATCTTGGAAGTAAAATGATTAAAGTTGGAATTCTATGGAAAAATAGTGAAAAAGGTGCAAAAAGATGCGAGGAACTTAAGGAATTGACAAAGGATCATGACATTTTCAACATAAAATGATATGGTTTTGTTTCATTTTATACTTCCAATAAAAGATTTCACGTGGTATGTAGTTGTTTTTGATGCAAATGCAAAAACTAGGTAAATCTTGGAAGTAAAATGATTAAAGTTGGAATTCTATGGAAAAATAGTGAAAAAGGTGCAAAAAGATGCAAGGAACTTAAGGAATTGGCAAAGGATCGAAGATGTCAAAGATCGGTAAAAATCGTAAAGAGGAATCATTTGAAAAAGGCATGTCATGATCGTGACACATATATCACGGTTGCGACTTGTTAACCTTCACAACAGAAAGTTGCCAACCAAGTATTCACAGTCGCGATATACATTCGTGGTCACGATGGTTTTTGGTAAACTCTTCTCTTCTTTCAACCACCGGATAAGAAAGATCAACCGCCATCAACTACCAACCAAAAATGCACCTTTTAGAAGTTAACCAATCATGAAAAGGTACCTTTCCATTGTGGATGAGGATGAATCTTTGCATCCAATCATATTGAAATGATGCAATTCTTCACCAATGGACATGACTCTTCGTTTGGATAGACGCAACCCTTTTGTACTCTATAAATAGGGCTCCAAACTCCATAATTTCATGTGTGGCACATGTGGTGCATGGCTATGGCATGATTTGAAGGCATTGAATGATAGTGTGCGTGTATAGATAGAGAGTGTATTATCTAAATTTCTCTACGTTCAAAGTCTTAGCGAGAAAAATGTATAAGTGATTCGATTCCTATTTCGATCACTATATTTCTACACAAATTCGAGCGTTTGTTGTATGAGTGTAATTGCAAAGCCCTTATCAATAAAATTTTTCATTCTTCAACATTCTTTTATTCGAGATTCACAAAGAATAGCATCCTAGGGGAGGTTCTGTACGAGTTGAGACCGAATTCAAAGTTTACGCAGTGGGAATTGATGACTCCCATTAAAGAGTGGATACGATTTGATCAACTTTAGCTCTCACTTGCATACGTTACAACTTTACTTTGTTTTCTGCTTACTTTTTCTATTTCAAAGATTATGATATGTCTATGTGTCATAATGAGTAATTCATTTTGGGTCATTTATATTAATCAAGTTATATGATTTCGAGTTAACTTTAAGTGTGATTTTGGGGTAACAAGATTGTGTATAGTCACTGGATCAGTGATTATAACACTGTTTAGTGAGCCAACATTTTTGGAATGGTAACTAGCTAAATATGGCTATGTGAAAGCGACCCGTACTAAGCATAGTATTATTTGTCCAGGTTCTTATAAGTGTCTTAATTCGTTTACCCTAGACTTATAAATGCCATCTCATGTGTTTCTTTGTGATGAATTATTGAATATTAAGGTGTCTAGAACAGTATTCGTTGAAGTTATTTATTGTACGGAATATTCTTGATGATTTTGCATGTTTTTCTCTGTTAAACTTGTTCGTAGGAATATCTCCATATTTTACATCTTCTCTAGTCTGTTCATACATCTATCTATTCATCCGTCTATCATCCAAACCTCTCCAATATAAATTCCATATTTTCGTTTAACTGTAACTCTAGTTGGTTTTTAGAACTGATTCCTTCCCTGTGGGATCGATATCTTTTAAAACTACATAGAAACTGTATACTTGCAGTGGTCACCATTTTTCTATTTGGTAAGCGGTATTGACAACACCTATTTGTATTTTGAATTTTTATCTTATCGGTAGCGAAGTGGGGAATAAGGTTTTTAGCTTCACTATAGAATATAAGCCCTCAGAATTAGTAGAGTCAAAACCTTGAGATCAAGCAACCCGTGAGCTTTTCATCTCGCGGGGCAACCGAGCAGGCCTCACTTCGAATAACCCATGTTCGTTTGAGCCCACTCGCAACGGTAAAAATTCCCTTGCTCTGCTCTATTTAATTTTTCCCTATTTTCTCTTTATTCTCTTTAATTACTAATTCGGTCCAACCAATTTATATTTCTTCTAACGAATTCGACAACTGGTATTTTCAGCATAGACCCAGTCTATAGGTTCTTTACTTATTCCGATGAAGACTCAAAGTGTGTGACCTCATAGGATCCCAAAGCATAGAGTCGCTAGAGGTTAACCTAAACATAGTTTCCCATCTAGGAACCTTTAGGCTTAGTGTTCAAGACCGATTTGAAACCCGATAGCTCTAGACGATCAAATGGGCTTTTCTAGCAAAGGCATATGATTGATAAGTGTATAATTACACTTATTATCATGATAATTTTACACAACAAACACTATAGTTTCAATCATTTTTATACATCATATAAAATATTTCACATGGTATGTAGTTGTTTTTTATGCAAATGCAGATACCAGGTAAATCTTGGAAGTAAAATGATCAAAAGTGGAATTCTATGAAAATAGAGTTAAAAAGGTGCAAAAGGATGCATGGAACTTAAAGATCTGGCTCAAGATCGAAGCTGTCAAAGATCGGTGAAGTTACAAGGAGATTTCTGAAGAAAATTCAATTCACGGTCGCGATAATCATTCGTGGTCGTGACCTGGTCACTTCAGAACAGAAATCTAACAACAAAAGATTCACGGTCGTGAATCACATATCGTGGTCGCGACATGGACGGTTTTTTGGTATTATCTTCTTAACTACCAATCGCTAGATAAGCATGATCAATCGCCATCAAGCGCAATCAACTACCAATGAAAAGACACTTATCAAGAGTCAACCAATCATGAAAAGGTGCCTATCCATTGTGGATTGAATCAAAGCCTCTCAACCAATCACATTGAAGAGATGCAATCTTTTCACCAATGGATGTGACTCTCCGTTTGGATAGATACAACCCTTCAAACTCTATAAATAGGGCTCCAATCCTCTTCAATTTCGTGGGATGAATAGTGTGGAAAACATTAAAGTGAAAATATAGTGTGTGTATAGTTAGATTCGCTATGTTCTTAAGTGTTAGCGAGAAAATGTTCAAGTGATTCGATTTCTTGTTTCGATCACTAGATTTCTCTACGTATTCGAGCGATTGTTTTATAAGTGTACTTGCAAATCACTAATCAATAAAAGTTTTCATTCTTCAATATTCGTTTGTTTGATATTTGCAAAGAATAGCATCCTAGGGGAGGTTCTATACTAGCTGAGGCCGAATTCAAAGCAGACGTAGGAATTGCGGGAATTGACAACTCCCATTAAAGAGTGGATACGGTTTGATCAACTTTAGCTTTCACTTGCATACCTTACAAATTTTCTTTGCTTTCTACTTATACTTTCTATTTCAAAGTTTATGATATGTCTATGTGTCATAATGTGTATTTCATGCTAAGTCTTTTATGTTAATCAAGTTATATGTGTTGGCATTAATTTTAAGAGTAGTTTTGGGGTTAACAATATCATGTGTAATCACTGGATCTGTGATATAACGCTGTTTAGTGAGCCAACATTTTTGGAATGGTAACTTGCTAAATGTGGCTATGTGAGAGCGACCCGTACTAAGCATAGTATTGATGTTGTCCAGGTTTTCATAATTGTCTTATTTCG